>MU123953.1:0-41488 GCA_014904935.1 Melanogaster broomeanus
CATGGGACTCAAACTTCCAAAATATATGATCCATATGCTAGACACTTGCATCTATAAAAGTGGATACTGCTAATATATTGGGATGTCCCATTGCAGCGCTAGAGACATGCTTCACCAATGCCAGTATGTTTCTTCACTCTGGAAATTCATATAATAAATATAAATCATTTATGAAAATTTTCATTTAGACTAATGTGGGCTATCCCAAAATATCCCCTTTTGGCTAATCTGGGATTGCCCAAAGACCCCCTGACACCATAGTCTAGTCTGGGATGTGGGTAGTCCTAGGTGGGGGGTAGGGCATGCCCATTGGGCAGTCTTTGGGAAGACCCAGCTATTCCCCAGGGATAGACTCTAAACAGCCCTGGGCAGACCTTGGTCTAGCTGGCTCTAAGCCAAAAGGGTTTGGAGAATCGTATCAGCCAATTAGCCTTCAAAAAGTGGTTACCTGAGGTGCTTTAGGCGCCACGCGAGCGTCAAAGAGAAAAACCGTAACATGACCAGTCTTCCAGTCAATTGAGGGATTATGAATCCTCAACCAATCATGACCCAGGAAGATTGAGTTGACACTGAGGTTCGTCACGGCGAGTGCTATTTGTTCTTTGTGGTCTAGAACATGCAACTCAATGATGATGAACTGCAAGATAGCCCATCCATATTGGTGAAACCATTGGCATTGTAGACAGGTATCAGATGGGGGTAGTGAATGTAGCAGGATGCCATGTTTGTCAACGAAAGAACGGTCAATTGATGACCCTGTACAGCCAGAGTCAATCAATGCAGAGGTCTCAAGGGTCTTCTGATCCAATGTGATCAGAGTGACAGGGAGTTCAAGACTGTCCTGTGAGGTAGTTGTTCGTCATACAAACTGGGGTTTATGTTGGAGTTCCCGTAACATGAAGTAGGTTTCTTCTTCATTCATGTCCCGTAAGTCCGATATCAAGGATGGTGTTATTTCTCCATGATGACTGTCGTGGACGAAGGATCGTAGGTGTGTCAGAGCTCGGTCATCTCCCTTGTCTCAGACGACCTTACTCATCCACCGGACAGTCCAAGGATCCACTGTGTTCAGCCAGTTTCGGTCACTCTGACCGGTGGAGGGACTTTTGATTGCTTGTATGCTTGGGCATACAGAGGCTCCATTCCCCTGGATTTGCTTTTGAGGCATCTCCCCACACGGTTCCGAGTAGTGGTGCACAAAAATATTAATATATTTAAATATATTTAGGATATTCGAGATTATTATGGTTATAATATGCCTTCCAGAGCATAGTCACCAGCCGATACAGTATGGATATGTTACATCAATAGTACAGATATAATATATTATTCGTGTGATATTTATTGGTAGTTATTCTAATCAAAATTAGTACTCCGCACTGTGGCTTGCAATGCCTATACATAGTGCATGTCTACCCAAATACTGGTCCGTTTCGTAACATTATGGCACCCAAGGCCAAAGATGAACTTCGCCTGCAGATCAACACAGCCCTCGAGGACGTTCTCCAACTGATTAGGAGGCTACCCTCTTCACTGCCTGTTGGCACAGCTGATGACAGCATCGCACTTCACTTTAGCAACTTCGAGATTGATGCTGATGAGGGCCCTTACTTCACGGTAAATAAGGCCTGGGAGAGGACCTTTCAGAAGAAAGGGGAAGCAGCTCTAACTCAGGGGCCATATGGAGTCAAGCTTATACACGATTTTTTGGTGCATTTCTTGAATATCCCAGGAATCGAAGCCCATGGAGGGCTAGGCCTGATGTTAAACCGAGTTTGCCAGCTACAGGATATGTTTCGCAAAATGTCAGTATTACTTAGCTCTGTGTAACATTGATAAATGCTGACACATTTTAGAATTGCTACAAAACCCAAAGACGATAGCCTCAAGATAAAGCTTTCTGTCGGCATGATTCATACTAGTAGTACAGCAAATAAGCAGAAACGACAACTAGGTATGTACTATCAAAGCATGCCAGTGTATATGTATGTTTTATTGACAGTATACCATTGGCATAGTAGAAGATGATGATCCCGACTACCGGCCACCGCGGGAAGAACCTGTATCACCAACAATTACAGATGATGACATCGAATCAAGCAGTGTAATCAAGGTATCTCTATTACTTTGTACTTTAAAATTGATAATTTATCAATTGACAATACCAGAATTCAAAACAGGCTGTAAACGACAAGGGGAAGGCTCGGAACTTGAAGGGGGCCAGCGTGGGCCCATCTAAAGCCAAAAAGGCCAAAAAGGCTCCGGAGAGTGGTTCTTCAGGAGGCGACAGTGACCCAGATAACGATGTGGAGAAATTGACTAATAAAGGTGGTCACGAGCGTACCCAGGGCTGGTGGGCATTCTCCCACTTTATTGCATCACCAGCCAGCAATAAGAATGGAAAGCCTGTCTGGAAATGGGTTTGCAACTGGTGCATGTATGTCCTTTCATGTTTGCATTATCTCTCATCATAAAACAGTCCATCATCACTTTTAGGACTTATCGGTCATCCCCACGCACTCCAAAGTGTACTATCTACGAGAATGAGACTCGCCCACAGCCACCGTCAAGTAACTTCACGTCCCACCTTGAAAAGTGCAAGAATCTTCCAGAAAGTCACTCATTTGAGACGTGGTCCCTTCGACAAGGATCTTCAGAGGATGTCGAGATTACTGGAGAAGAGCAGCCGACATCAAGTCTCATAACTCAACAGCAGATTATGAAGGATTTTGTTCAGTGTGGAATCGAGAATCCTGCGAAACAAGTCACTGTCAAGGGATTCTGAGAAGTCCTTGTGAAAGGTATCATCGAAGATGATTTGCCATTTACGCTCCCACAGAAACCTGGCATGAAAAAAACATTCACCTACGTGTTACCATACAAGTTTCCAGTTCCAGGACAAGATACAGTACGCCGTGACCTAGACTTGCTTCATGACAAGATTCGTGATAAGCTCAATGCTCAGTTACGAGTAAGTAGTACTTTGAGTTCCGAGGTTCCAAAGTTAATTACGGTAACTTTACCAGGCAAACACATCTAAACTCGCCATCACAACTGACCTGTGGACGAGCAAGAATTCTGTATATGCCTTTGCAGGCACTGTCGTCTTCTATATAGACCAAGACTGGAATTTGGTTGAGTGAGTCTTGGACTTACAGCACCTTCCAGGTGGTCACACAGGTGCAGAATCCGGAAAGTTGATATTTCAGTCACTTCGCCAGCGGAAAATTGAAAATAAGCTGAGTTGTGTCCCAGACCTCCTTAAACTATCAAATTGAGAATGCACTCAGGCTGATGGGACTTTTTAGTTGCAAATACATCTGACAACACTGCCAGTAACAACCTCATGAACCGCGCCATCAGTAAACGTGTCGCAAAGTCAGCAAACCGCTGGATGAACCCCGTCAACATGCAAGTCAGCTGTGCTGCACACGTATTGAACCTTGTTAATCAGTCAGGACTGGCTTTCTCTCAGCCTCGAAACTCATAACACTGACTTGCCATTTTCAGGGCTATGTTCCATGCTCTTGGAGTTGCTCCTGATCCCAACGAACATGATCTCTTTCTTGAAGCAAGGGCGTTCCCTGTGGCATATGATCCAAATGAGGATGAAGCGGTCATTGAGGAAATGCAGTTGCCAGTTGATGGCTGCTGAAACTACGTCTGACCCCCTTGGCCCTGACGTAGTAGAGGATTCTTCAGATGATGAAATGGATGACAATGAGGTGGAGACTGATAATGAGACTCGAAATTCGGGGATATCAGGAAGCTCAGCAAAGCACGCAGCAAAGCAGTTTTCAGCCATAGAAAAGGTATCCCACGCTCTCACCAAATCACTGGAGTTGTCCATAAAGTATAATGGCTGATTCTTTTGACTTGAATACAGCTTCATGTGATAGTGGGTGACGTGCTACGATCAGATATACGGCGGAAGAAGATGTGCAAAGTCATTCGGCAGCTGTGCGATGACATCTACAAGCACCTTGTTTTGGTGCGAGCAATGGAGATTAGGTGGAACACGACATACGCTGAAATAGATCGTGGCATTAAGCTCAAACCAGTGCATCTTTTTCTTGCTCAGGCTGCATACTGTGGCTTGACATTTCTCTCGCAGGCGGTGAACTACTGGGTTGATCAGCTGGACAACAGTCTCAAAGGGAAGAAAAAAGCAGCCACAACTCACAAGAAGAAGAAGCGGCATATTAGCCACAGCGAATGGGAGCTGCTGGAACGGTTATCTGTTGTTCTTAAGGTACATCTCTGACTCTCTGAGGTATCATGTTACTGTTACATTACTACCACTTCCAATTGACGACACTTGTCAGGATTTCTATGATGCGACCCTCGATTTTTCAGTCTCTTGTGTACCCACCATTACGAAGCCACTCCCGCTGTACAAGTTTCTCGAACAACGCCTCAAAAAAGCAATTGGTGAGATTGCTCCAGACGACGATCCTCATAACTTGAAGTTTGTACTGGAGGCCGGCCTCAACAAACTCAACTTTTATCTCAAAAGGTCGTTTGAGTCTCACTTTCCCCTCCTCGGTGCTGGTAAGTGTTCAAGACTTACTCACTGGTACACTTGTCATTTTTCTCATCCTGTGATAATTGTACAGTCCTTCATCCCTCCATCCGTCTCACATACTTTAGGGATGCAACAAAGTGGGAAAGAAATGTCCCCATTTGTGCTGAGACTCTCCTTGAGCACCTCTACCTCGAGTATGCAGAAGACCATGCCGATATGAGCGAATCCGGACAGTCTCAGGCACGCGCTACACAAACGAAGTCCACCCCGCTCTCGATATTTGATCAAGCAATCGCGATTGAGCTTTCAGCTACTAATAACTCAAACTCAAATGACACCTCTGCAGTGAAACAGTCAGAGCTGGCGACGTATTTTGGAGGCGCTTATCCTTGCACAGACAGGAATGACCCATTGGGCTGGTGGAAGGTGAGTATCAGTTAGTAACTCGGCAGTGTGATGATGGGTCCTGACGCAGATGGCCTACTACTAGACCCATGCTGCTCAGTTTCCATTGCTCTCCATGATTGCGCGAGACATCCTTGCTATTCTGGGTGTCAGTGTATCAGTCGAGCGGCTCTTCTCGAGCACCAAACACACCCTAACCGACTCACGATCTTCTATGACTGCCACAACTGCATCAGAGACTGTGGTGACGAAGGAGTGGCTGAAGAAGGGGCTTGGTGACGGCGTCAACTACCTCGACAATGTTTCTGTTCATTTTGGCAATCATTAGTTACCATTAGATACAGATACCCTACTGATACATTAGAATACTGTTAGGTTACGAATAAATATGCATCGAGGTCTTCTGAATCTACTACTGTTATGATACAATACTCTCCAAAAAATATTATAATAGTATTTGCGCACCACTAGTTCCGAGGACTTACCCCCTTTCGCTGCACTCCCACACATCACCAGACGCTGTAGGATCGTTACTCGGGTTGGCTTACTGATGGGTGTCTCACTTGATGCCTCGCCTTCATGTATGGGTAAAACTAAAAATTTATTAACGCAGTGATCTACGCTACTTACAGACCTGATACACGAAGACTCTTGAGGGGTGGGTAGTTGGCAAGCTATGCCCTGATTCCAAAACCCTGTTGGGCTACTTCTTTGCCCAACTTCGACTCTCTTTCTTCAACACTTTTCATCATAGCATATAACTCTTCATCTGACTGGTAACAAATCTTGACCCCCTTGAAGTCCATCATCCATATCCGTCTTGGAGCGGGTTTGAAGTGGTCCACACATGGCCATGGCTTGCCACATCGGAAACACTTGCCTTCCACACGAGCTTTTCCGATGTCCATCGAAAGACCCGCACCACTGAATGTACCAGCCGCTGGCGCATTCAAAGCAGTGGGTTTGTCTGCTGACAGTGCAGCAGCATGCTGCGTCGGAAACGGCTGTTGGCGGTATGGTTGGGAGATGTAAGGAGTACGGTGGGCACGACGAGAAGCGATCTCATTCAGGGTAGCCTCTGCCTTTATCAAGGCATTGGACCAGACTGTGAAGAGTTCGCTTTCCACAACCATAGGTTGGGAACACTCAACGTATTTGACGATGTTGTTACGGACACCATCGTGGAGGATGTTAATGAGGAGGCGACCGTGACTGTGGATGTTGTAGTTGGCCTCGATGACTAATTGGTTGATCTTGATGAGGAAGTCCTCAACAGTTTCCTTTCCTTGATGAAGTGCCAGGAGTTTCTTCTCAGCCGTGTGCTTGATTGCAATGGGCTGGAAGTTTCGAATGAGCTCATCGGAGAACTCATCAAACGTCTTGCTGACATTGACAGACCCTTGCAAGATCCAGAGATCCACAAATCGTCCTGCCACATTCTATCCTCTCATGTATGACAGTACAATGAGGGTCTTCTGCTTGTCGGTTGGGTTGGTATCGAACCCGGATAGGTAGAGGGCAACCGTGCACCACCAGGTAAGGAACTTCATCTTGTCTCCGTCGTACATCTCAGGCTTTGCAGCAAGAGATTTTCCCAAGCGAGTCGAGGTCGCTGCAGGGATGTTGATGACAGGGATGGGTGGAAGTGGTCGACGAGGTGAGACAACACGTGGTTCGGTAGGTGGGTCAAAACGAGGAGCAGGCAGTGGTCCGGCCAACTCAGGGTTAACTGTGAAGGCTTGGTACCATTGGGTATATTTGAGTCATTCGTGATACATGCGATCCGTCCGTTCTTGCGGATGTTGTTGTGCAGTGGCAGTACCCATAGGGGATGTTGGTAAAGGGACGCCAGCTGTGCTCATAGGTGAGGCATGGCGAGAACAGTTGTACTCAGGGTATGGGACAAATCCCTGAAGCTGTTCCATAGCAGGGAAAGGGAAGTGGACACGAGTGTCAAGTACTCAGGCCAGAGCCCTTTCGTATAACTGAGTGCAGGTAAGAGAACGGATGAGACAGCGAGCTCAACGCGAAGTGTGGAGCGCCGTAAGGGAACCTAGAATGAACTAGAAACACAACGAGCAAGAAGTGTGCTTGTCAGGCGAAACAATGAAGTCATAGAAATAAAGGTTGAGCGAATACTTCGAGAATAATGTTAGGACACACCAAAAGACAGAAACTCAAAGTGAATTCCTATGATTCTAGGTGAAGATTAACTATTCTCGAAGTGGGGAATGACAATGAAACAGAGACCTATTTATGTAGAGTAAAAGCCCTAAGGCCAGGGTTAGTCCACAGCCCAATATGATATAACCGATGAGAGGAGAAAGTGAGGCAATGTGAAGTGGAATGGAGATCTTCATAATACGATGAGATGAAATGAGAAGGAAGATGATGAAACGTGACGTGAAAAGTCATGGTCTGACCGGAAATATCTGAGGATCTGACACAAAGATAGTTAGTGTGTGTGCACCTGGATGCATGATCATCATAGCTGTGAGAGTAGCTAGTTAGTAGCAATGCAAAGATCATGTCATCACTGTACACCTGCCAGTAAGTTACGGATGACATACCTTCATTTGTCCCTCCCTGTTCCTTTGTGACTGTGTTATGTTGCTAGTATTTGAAAGTCCAGTCCTAGGACTAAAAAAAGACCAAGGACTGAACTAGACCAGGATCAAATTTGGCCACAAACTGATTACAATTGGGACCGGTCCCTCTTGGTTTGGTCTTGGTTTTCCACATTTTTTATTGGCACAAGACTGACTAAAGACTGGTTCAGACTGGTTCAGACCGGTGTTCATCAAGACTGGTTCCTTGCAAGAATTGTCAAGTTTTTATTGCTATGTAGTATCTATAATATACATAATTAATAAATATACCCCTTTATCAATGGCCCATGGCTCAGTGGCTGCCAAACTGAGTGAGATTGGTACATAGTTAATAACATATGATTTTTTTTGTACTTACCAGGTGAGTCCTACATGCAATGTTGGGGCTATTGGTGAAGTATTGCCATCATATCTGAGCTCATTGATGCCATTATCCATTTTACTGTTTGTTATCATTGATGGTGTGGTGGTGTACATGTGAGGCATGATTAGTAACACTATAATTAAGAAAATATTAGAAAACAAGAATAATTATCAAACAAAGCATCAAAGATCAGTCCAAACCAGTTTGGTTGCTGTCACACTACCACAAAGACCAGTTCACGATGGTTTGGTCTGGTTTTCTTAGATTTGAGGATTTTAAAAGACTGGTCCTGGTCTAGTCTTGCCAAAAATAGTACAAAGACCGAACTGAACTGGACTTTTAAACACTATGTGTTGCATGTGCATCACTCATCATGATTATGTATGAGCAGGCTGGAGTCTGTTTGATCATTGTAGCTGCATGAGTAGTTAGTTGATTAAGAAACAAGAAAAGAGAAGAAAAAGAACATGAGATATTGCTGGTTGCTGATCACCTATGGATCACTATGGTGTTGTCTCCCAGAAAATGGCGATGATTGAGGATTGCACTGAGGCTTGCATATTGAGTTCAGATAGCTGCCATCATGATGCATCATGACTACACATATGGTGATGAGTGCATGCTTGGCTCGTGTCAAGTCCGGGTCTTCTCCGGCTAAGTCCGGGATGTAACTCCGGTCGGGGTAGCATACAGAGAACAGAAGTTAGGGGTAGACTGCTTTGGATTCAACTACTCAGGCGGAGAGTTGATCCCTTGCGTAGACTCCAGTCTAGACAGATACAGGAGAAGAGACTGAGTTGATTTCAGACTAAAGACTACTGGACAAAGTATCTAGAGGTTTAAGTACTAAAAAGGGGACATAGCAATCCATAGTCCGGTAATCCGGAGACCGGAAGATTAGTAAGACATCAGTAAGAAAAATGGAAGCACAGTAACTGACAAAGAAAGAACCGGGACAAGAGTACATACAAGAAAGCTGGATATGAAATAGAGTCGGGGACAGAATGGAGCGATATGACAGACACTGCCATGCTCACTAAGCAAGACTATACCAAAACAGGATTGTGGTTGAGTCCGGGGCTGGGAATGTGCGAGTGAGGCCGGACTCAGGAATAGGGGTCTAGACATGGATGTGACAGCTCGGTTGGTGTGCATGTGAGTCACTTGAGGGAAGATGGAAAGGTGATCAGTGCAAAATCAGCCTGTGAGAAGTAATAAATTACCAAAGAATTACTATAAATGGTATTTACACCACCACAAAAAGCTTAATCAGGCCACAGGTATGGGTTTTGCATAGGTTTTGCATGAGTTGCCAAATCTGGACCATACCCATACCTGCCTAATACCCACACCTGAGACCCTGGCAGATATGCTACATCTGTGCAGTTGCCTATCTGTTACATGGGTTGTCATAAGACAAGCCTTGCTAACAAATTGACGGATTCTTGTGAAGTCTGGATGAGGAACAAGCAAGGTCTATCCGAAGAATAAAACACCCACTCAAGAGTAGGGTGAAGTCTCACAGAGGCTGATAGTCAGATGACTGAGAGTCAAGCAGGTAATGCAAGACAACATAGAATAGCTTAGAGAGATATATGGGGTGTCTACTAGTATTATATATGTGATAGTCTAACGGGATATAATGGGAGAATAATTGAGGGCTATTGTTTGATGTGTAAGTAGAACAATGGAGGAACTGACAGACTGGTAAATCTAAGTTTGTGAAACAATGATATGATGGGATCATTGACTATGAATGAGTTGAAAGTCAATGATCTAAAAATACAAAGTAAGTAATCTTATCAGTAAAGAGCACTTGGCTGATAAGATAGATGCAGTATAACATGAACAAAAGACATTGTAACAGTATCTGTACTTGTATTTGTCATGAGTTAGTACCCATGTATGTGAGTATGGGTCTTTACATGTATACCCTCAATGGGTATACCTGCAGGTATGCTATATATTTTGTAGTCTACATATATACCTGTCACTACTCCAGTTTTCAAAGCAATGAGACTGGTTTTGACATGACACAGCTGTTACTGAGGGGGTGGGGTAGTTCATGAGATGATGAGATGGTTTTCAAGGTGATGAGACCTGTTTCTGTTATGATATTTTGGATATCCCCTATCTTTTTCTTGATCACCTGACCATTGTACCATCACATGACCCAGTCTAACCTAGGTCTTTATCTATTTCCTTTCTTGTCACTGTTCAACCAGTCTCTTGAGCTAAAGTCCTATTACTATATCCATTCTATGACCTTCTCTTCATTTCCTACCAATAGCCTTTATCTCTCACCTGGTCCATGTCCCTTATCCTGTAGTATATAAACTTGTACTTCACTTGGATATAACCCAAGCTAGATCTACATAATACATTGCTTAATAGCAATCCTCTCGATCCTCTTGACTCAGCTTCACCAATTGGCCTATGGTTTGCCCTTAAGAACCTCTGATACTAGATCAGTTCATTGTTGCGATGTTGAACTTGTTGGTTGTTATAATGCTGAGTCCTCTGGATCCACCAGCATAACAGTTTTTGAGATAATGCACTGTTAATGAAGTGTAGATGGTGGTTCCTAAGATGGTGGGTTGGTTTTCAAAGTAACAGGACTGTTTTAAGACAACATGCTGTTACTGAGGTGGTGGAGGTGATTTGTGATTAGGCAGTAGCACTGTGATATCAGCAGGATCAATCAGTAGGGGTGATATACCCATTAAAGTGGAACAGGGAGACCCATTTCTAAGATGACATGCTTAGGGAATGTCACAGGTTGGGGTAACCCATGCAGGTCTTGGGTACAGGTACCTCATGGGTATAGGTAGAGGTCAGGATTTCATCATAACCCACACAAAACCTGTATCCATGGAAGTACTCATAGGGAATAGCACGGGTATACCCCCAGGTATCAGCAGTCGTACCCGCACCCATACCTGCGCATGTACCCATACCCGCGTGTGCGGGTACGGGTTTTTGCACAGGTCAGTGGGTAACGACCCGCAGGCATACCCGTCGAGGGTATACCCGTGGGTACGCCATATATTGTGTCGTCTACCTACTACAACATTACTACTATTATTTTGTAATGAGAACGGGATATGGGAATGGTCCAGTGAGCATGATCTGAGCAGGCTAAACGAGACACGACTTAGGCGGGGTCCAAAATGAGGGGGGGAGGTCCAAAACAGCGGGTTGGGTCAAAGACGAGCAAGTGGGGTTATGGTCTGTCGTCGGCGCCCAATGTCGTGCTGCATGAGACGGGTGCACCTTGTTATGTGATGAACGACGAACCTTCCTTGTCATCCATTCCTCATCGTGGCTGCGTGTGCTCGCCGCACACTGCACATCTTGCATCCACACTCGCGGCGTTGGTTGTGGTCAGTCGTTGGCGCCCAATGTCGTGCTGCATGAGACGGGTGCGCCTTGTTATGTGATGGACGACGTACCTTCCTTGTCATCCATTCCTCATCGTGGCTGCGTGTGCTCGCCGCACACTGCACATTGTGCATCCACACTCGCGGCGTTGGTTGTGGTCAGTCGTCGGCGCCCAATGTTGTGCTGCATGAGACGGGTGCAGCTTGTTATGTGATGGGCGACGTACCTTCCTTTGTCATCCATTCTTCATCATGGCTGCGTGTGCTCGCCGCACACTGCGCATCATGCACCCACACTCGTGGTGTTGTGGTCAGTCGTCGGCACCCGATGTCGTGCTGCATGAGACGGGTGCGGCTTGTTCAAGTTATGTGATGGACGACATACCTTCAGGCTTGTTTTTGAAGCGGTGGGTTCATTTTTAAGGTGATGGGTTCGGCTTTGAGGTAACAGGTCCACTGTTGAGGTGATGGGTCCACTGTTGAGATGACGGGTCCCATTTTTGAGGCGATAGGACCATTTGTGAGGTGAAGGGTTCGTTTGTGAGGCGACAGGTTCGTTTTTGAAGTAACAGGCCTGCTTTTGATGCTTTTGTCAGCATGATGTGAGGCTTTGTGAGCAAGATCAATGAGCAGATTACGCACATCCTGAGAGTGGGACCTGTGGATGGCCCTGTCAGCGTGATGTGAGCAGGATAAATAGCAGATCATGCACGATCTGAGAGCAGGACATGGCGAGGGGTCCATTTTTGAAGTGTTGGGGCCATGACTGAGGCAGTGGGGTGATTTGCGAAGTGACGGGTCTATTTTTGAGGTGAAAGGGCCATTTTTGAGGCGACAGGGAGTTGATGGGAGTGCCGCTGAGGTGGTGGAGTGGTTCGTGAGGCGATGGGTCCATTTTTGAGGTGATGGAGGGCAGAGCCACGATCGAGGTGGTGGGTTGATCTGTGAGGCAACAAGTCTATGTTTGAGGTGATGAGGTCATTTTGAGGCGATGGGGAGTGAATGGGGCTGTTACTGAGGTGGTGAGGGGGTTTGTGAAGCAATGCGTCCGTTCTAGAGGCGATGGGTCATGACTGAGACGGTTGGGTAGTGCCTGTAGGAGACGCCATGAAATTGGATTAGTAAGATACCATACATAGTAATATCACCACCACAAAAGCCTAAATCAGGCAATAGGTACCCGTACCCGTGACCCGCACGGGTTACCTATACCCGTGCTTTTGCCTAAGTACTCATAGAGGTATGTATTGCCTGATTTAGGCTTTCATGATGGTGACAATATCATTTATGCTATTTTGGTAATACAATCTCATGGTATCATCTCAGACTCAGACTGTACATTAAATCTACCTATGCCTCAAACACATCACCACAGTTCACTGACAATGTGTAAAGGTATTGTGTGAGGGTTGTAGAATAGTGTAGTACACTGTACTTAATCACACAAGAGTGAACATGACCACTGGTGATATTTACAGAGTATTGTATGTTAAGTGTGGCTTGTTTTCCCCAAGAGTAAATAAGTCACTTAAGTATGAGGATGATGTACAAATAGGACAATCCAGGTATAAAGAATGGTATATGACCATGAATGGAAGTGCCCCTATGTGTCCTTTACACCCTCCCCTTCTTGAGTCAACTCTGGCTTGGACACTGGTGGAAGTTCTCCCAGCTCAACATCCATTGGTACAACAATGGGGGGACCCACAATGGTGGTGATATTGCCTAGGCTAGGCTCTACCACACCAGGCTCTGATGACACAGGTACACCATCCATGTCCTGGTCCTGGTCCTGATTTTGGTCTTGCAAACCGGGGATGGGCACTGTGTGGGTGCTATTGGCCTCATCAGGAGGAACCATCAATCTACTAGGTGCAGTGAAGGCTTCAACAAGTGTAGGCCCCATCCTAGAGAAGGCTAGGGCCATTCCCAAGGGTAGCACTTCAATGTACCAGGTAGCAAGTTCTGCTGAGCATATACCTCAATCATTTTTGCCCCCTTTGGCAGTGGCTGAGGTGAGTTACTTATTACTGTTACCATCCACTACCTATAGCTGATGTATCATAGTCTCAGGCATCTCTGCCCTTTCATTAGGCAATGAATAGTCATTTTCACCCCCTTTGGCAGTGACTATGTCCTGGGCATCTCATTAGATTTTGTCACATGTGTCAGCTAGTGAACTTGGCTGTGTCATTGCTTTGCTCTCAATACATACAGAACTTTCTTTGGAAGAGAGGATAGATTTAGATGAATTGTTTGCTGCTAATAATGATCATGCTATCCTCTTCTGAAACTTTGATGTTAATACAAGGATGGTATAATTACAAAGGAGGCTCTTTATCCTCCAACAAACTACATAGTCATATTATGGTCAGTTATACTTTTTACTATGCTAATCTCTATCATTGTCACTCCTGAATGTAATCATCTCATATTAACTGAGCAATTCTATCTCTATGGTCATTCTCTATGGTCATTATCTCTCCATCTCTCAGTTGCATCTGCAGGGTCCCATAGTACTGAGATCATGTTGATGGATGAAATTATGGAAGGTACATAACACTGCTGGAATTAGGCCTTGTATGTCCATGTTGTACTCTGGAGCAAGCTGCAGAATATGCCACTGGTGCTTCAAAACTCCAAGAATATATTTGATGATGTTGTGGAGTGAAGCATGCCAATGATTGAATAGCTCTTGTGGAGTTCTTAGACTACAGAGGGATCAGATGAGTGAGCGAGATGACAATACTAATCTATACTAACTCTAGCCCACATTGACACCATTTCTTCAAGTGATAATATACATCTTAATAATCTAAGCCTGGTATTAGAACCTTGGGCCCAATGGAGAAGTGTACAGCCACAGAAAGCAATCTAATAATCTTAATCTTGGAAGTCAGTCAACTCCTGGAGCATGCTCCATTAGTCAGTGAGCATGCAGGCACATAGAGTAGAAAAGCAGGCATCAGGCAGAGGTAGAGGCAAGGAAAATTAGCATAAGGCATATACTAAATCCACACACAAGCAAAGGGAGTCAAAGACAGGATGGATTAGAATCTACATGTCATGATGGGTACATTTGACAAACTAGCTATTGTATGGGATACAGACATACAGACAGACAAAGGTGGCATAAACATTTATGAGAATGAGTACTATGATGATGATTTCATTCCATTTCCATGTCACTCAAGCTATCTTCCATGGTTTCCAAGGGCCCCAGAACTTCTGTCTGCCACATCTCAATGATATTTGTCACCATGTTGTCCACGAGCTCAAAGATTCCCCAAGATTTGAGCCATTGGTGAAGTTTTATGTTAGAAGGATAGAGCTCTTGGTTGCATACATAGGTTGTAAAGAGATCCATCTGAAGTGTCCATGTAGGGAGCACATCCCTGATTGCAAATAAAGCCTAGACCAATGATGGACACTCCATGTCATAGGATCCATTGGACTACAATTTGATGCAGATCTCCTTTCAAGCCTTAACAGATTGAGTGTTATCAGCAGCATCCTTCTCTTGGATCATGACAAGCATGGCCAGCAAGCAGGGTATATCTGTATCCTCCCCCCCTTTGTTGTCATAAGTTCCATGATGCTACTTGGAGAGAGGTTGCTCCTTCTCATCAGACCCTCCTTTGGATGTCACACATTTATCTAAATACAATTTTAGTATACATGTGCATACCTCAAATCAAATAGAAACTGACCACTATTGGATGCTGCTTATGACTGAGTATGCTTCAGACCACCAGCGACTATTTTGGGTTGCACTGGTCTCTTTTGTTTTGCTTCAAAATCACAAATAAATTGGAATATTATCATATGTATATGATAAAGACATAAAGACAATAATACCCTTGGCTGATATAGATATACCAGCTGATTCATCATCTGAGGTCTCCTCATCAGAAGTTTCAATCAACACTTTGCTCTTGGGAATAAGAAAAGACATCTTATTGAGCTTATTCATCTTCTTTGCCAATAAAATATCAGCCTTGGCTCATTTCTGGATATCATTCTTTGAATATTCTACAGTGGACATCCAGGTTGTGATACCTTATTTGGCCAACTCTTGATCAGTGTGGCCCCACCAAAACTCTTTCATCTGTGAATCAGATGCTGTTTGAAGGTTGTCCAAATTGGATCCAAATTTCAATTTGATGATCATGGCAATAGTGACCTCAGGAGCCACTGGATGATTGAAATCAAAGGTAGGATTATATAGCTGCAAGCTTTGCTTTGTTGAAACAGAGTTACGGGTGACCTGTTATCATTCCGAAATTGTTCGGTTCCCACTGGTACCACGATTCAAATCCGTGCACGGAAAAAGCTATGTACGTGAGCAGGACCTCGGTCACTGCCCCAATTACATCACCATAATAATAATAAACAATAAATCCTTACCGCTCTCAAAGGACATCTGTTACGGTTTTTCTTTCCTTGTACTATACACGCCCTGACCCCTGTCCAACTGTACTATCATGTGACTTAGCCACCTTACCTAAGTCCCCATTTCCTTTATCGACCACTCTACCAGTGTACCCAGCTTATCTCTGGGATTCCCTCCATCTCATTCCATCACGTTCCACGAGTTACCCATTGTACTTAGAGTCCTTATCAAGGACATGGTCTGTGCGCCGTCTTGATTACTATAAAGGAAGTTACTTCGCTGTAGTAGCTCTCTAGTTTAGATCTACGCAATCATACAGCTTACAGCTCATCGAGACTTCAAGACAACTCAGCTTGCTAGCTCCCAGTGGCCTGTTGCTAGCCGGTAATAGCGATCTCTGATCTTAGTCCGGAACCCGTTCAAGAGCTTTACTCTTGCGGACGAACCCGGGCTCGTCGTTGTTAGCAGGCCGAGACCTTCCTGTCTCAACCCGCGTAACAACATCCATGACTGGAATAATCGTCTTAACGACAATGAGCGTCACCAACCCTTTCGACTTCATGGACGTGATCTCTCTGCAAGGCAAGACCAACTTCTTCGAGAAGCGAGTGTCGGACTACTCAAAGGCGAACATGAGCATCTCCAACTCAAAGATGGAAACAACCGCGAGCAAGACTTTGTGAGTACATTTGTGCCTCATATTTACACGCTAACTGATCTAGATGTTCTAAGCTGTTCACTGGCATGTTTGCCCAGCAACGCAACGCCAATGCGAGTGTAGTGCATGCGAGGCCAATGGCGCAGGCGAAGAGGTCAACGACGATGCCCGGAACCCAGTGCAGCCCACTGGCGCAAATGCGGGCACACGAGAGGGTAGAGGTGCCGCAGACCAAAACGCGAACGGCATAAGCCCCGCAGCAGCGAGCAGCCAAGGCGACAACGCCTGGAACCCAGTGCAGCCCACCGGCGCAAACACGGGCACACGAGAGGGCAGAGGTGCCATAGACGAAAATGCGAATGGTGTAAGCCTTGCAGTCACGGTGGCGAGCTGCGAGAAGAACTCACCAAAGACCCAAGTCGACACCCGGCAACCTCGCAACAAGCCCGAATCGCCATACCCATCAAAATTGGTCCCGTCACCTCAAAAACAGCCCCGTCGCCTCAGGATCAGCCCGTCGCGTTAAAGTCAGCTCCGTCGCCTCAGGGCCAGCCCGCCACCTTAAGATCAGTCTCATCGCCTCAAGATCATACTTCATTCACCCGCTCGTTTTAGATATTATATAATTTTTGTTGTAGCTAGATACATGAATATACGAAACTGGCGCTGCACGAGCAGACGGCGCACCCACCTTCCCATTACACAACAACCAACTTCCTTAGCCAGGAAGAGCCAGTGAGCAAGGAATGTGGACCAGACGACAACAAAGCCCCCCAGAGCATGTTGCTCCCATTGATGCCGACGAAAACGAAGAGTCGTGGCATCGCAATCGAGTACGTCGAGTCCGGACCCGTTGGGTACAGACCACAGACACTGGGGAGTGTCTCAGACACACAGCCGTCAGCGCCGAAGCCGACAAAGGGACGACCGACCATGAAGCCTCATCGGCGAAATATGCAAGACGCCCCCGTGAATTACCAAATCGGGACATCGCGCAGACGTAGTGCTTCGACATCATGAAACTCGGACTCCTCGCGCACTCGCGCACTCAAGAAATTTTACATTTGTCATTCATTGGAATATACATAAAGGTATTCATTCATTTAGTCTACCTACATTCCTTTGTTCCCCCCGTACTCCTTGAGGGGGAGTGTTGGAAACTCATCTCCTATTTTATATGAGGAGTGTTCGGGGACTCACCAACATAACCATGTCCGTACCTTGAACTTCTCAAAATGATGAACCGAACAAGTTCGGAATGGTAACAGGTCACCCGTCACTCGTTGAAACAGTCACTAATATCTAAAATGAAATATTTTAGTATATACATACACTAAGATAATGAAATTACTGACTGAAATAAAATTATTCAGGGCATATTTGACTGTTGGTTCCAACTTGTGGCCCTTAGGTTCTCCTCTGACATCAATGACACTGAAGCTAGGAGTTAATACTGCAGTGATAATCTCATTCATGAGGCAAAGATTGGTATTTTCCAATTGAGGGGCTGCTACTCAGCATTCAACATATATAGGAGTTCCCATGGATTTGATATTGTTTGTAACAGGCATCAAAGCAAGAAGTTGATTGTCTGCATCCAAGAGCAAGGCCTTGAAATAGATGTCTCATCTTTTGAATGATTGCTCCTTGTTGCCAAGTGCTGCAAAAGAGTTGAATAAAGCAAGGATATTCTTATGAAAGCCCCATAGAGTATAAATCTCCAAGATCACACTGTGATATTTCATGTTGACAGTTATAATGAAAGCATTATTGATCAAAGTTTTGCAGTGGGAAATATATTTGTTGTCAAAGGTTGTTCAGGCCAATAGGATATGTTGAAAGATCTAAATCAGTTGATCCAAAGCATCTTTTCTATCCTCAGATAGTCTAGATTTTATGGTGGAATAACTGGCATGGGTGGGCTGTGGCCGAAGAATACAGGTCTTGAAGTGGATATCCTCTTTGAGTTCACTGTGCTAAGTCTTCAAGAAGGTTATAATGTCATGATAGAAGTCACCACTTTTCTCCATCAGCTCTTCAACATTGTCCTTGATTGACTTCTTGAAAGAAAGTACAAATGTGTGTTTAATGATAGTCCTGAGTTAGGGCAGGCAAGTTTGACACTGACCATAAAGAAAAGCAATGAACTACATTGTAAAATGAGCATCAGTATTTCAAATCAACTAAATTATTTACCTGGCAGAGACACTGTTGTTGAATATTCTTATCTTCAATCCCTATTTTGCCTAATAATCTCCTTCAGTGAACCAGTACCAGTTTCCAATCAGGAAGGTTACAGTCACTGGAGGTAACCTCCATATATGGACATATATAGCCACAATGACCATTATACATATGCATAAGACATCAATAACCTATACACTAGCATAGCTACATGAACCAAATGAGAATGAGTACAGTCACTAGAGGTAACTTCCAAATATAGATGGAAACCTCTAATTAGAAAGGACATAGCCATGCTATCATCTATAAAGTACAATGATAGGTCATAACATTTGAATTAGATTTCATTGTCTCCTGAACCTAATGTTCTTGAGTTGTACAATATGCAACTAGTACTATGTTATGATATGATCTAAGATAACCTTAAACTATCATGATGTAATTTACGGTTGCGGTAATCAAAGGATAGTGCTCTAGTGAATCACAGCCATTGCCTGCTCTGCCAATGCTATTGATGTCCCCCTTAATAGCTGAAAAGCACCAAACAAGTCTGCAATGACTAGAAACTATGAATCAACCTTCTTCACATGAACTCCAATGCTAGCATTGAAACACATATTCAGTTACTAAGAAACATGTTTCTCCTTTATAGTCTGCACTGATTAAAAACAATGAATCCATATGCATATGTTGACTGGTAGCCAAATGCTGACCAGGCATATATACCACTATGGTATACAAACAGATAGACCAGGTGTATATGATAAGAGGATAATAGCCGTCAAGAAGATGATCTTATAGTATAAACCCTCAATAGTAGCCAATGAAACAATACCATGTAAGCCCACAAGAACAAATAAACTCAAAATATCTCAAAATAACAATGGAAGTTATTAATTTGTTTTGTTTCTCATGTATAAGACATCAATGGCTTATACATGCTCCATCACCAGAATACTCAGACTGTCATCCAGACAAATATATCCTAGATTCTGTATGTATAACTCATTAACAATTTATATAAATTATTTAATTCTAGAACACTGAAGTACAAGCTACTCAGGTAAGTTGTCTTTGATGTCAGACATACAAGACTCCCAGAACTTATGCACACACTCCAATATAACTAGAACATACTATAGTTGCAGAGGATGGAGGTAAGCACTTGTTGGTTTCCTATATACAAGCTTATTCAAATTCATCCATGCTCTGCAATATCAGAACACAAAAATCCAGAATGTCCAAGTAAGTTCTTGCTGATGGCTGATGTACAAGATGCCAATGTCTTATGCATATTCTGATATGAGAGCATGAAGACTCAGAACATTACAGTATATACTATCTTAATTTTCAGGCCCAGTGCTGAATAAAAATTAATCTTATACATATAGTCTACTTCCCAGAATATTGGGACAGCAGTGCCTGGAACCAAAAATGCTGCCATGGATGAGGTAAAAAACTGATGTATAAATTGTCAAAGTTTTATGTACAGATCATTCTAGAATACTGACAATAATGACATGGATGTGGATGAGGAATCACATGACTCATGAAAAGTGAAAATAATAAGATCGTAATACATACAATATAGAAAATTACACAACAAAGGAAAAGGAAAAGTGACAGTGAAGTAAACTGCCAAAATAGGTGAATGTTGCTGGAACATTATATTTTATTAAACAACAGTATTAGAAGACTCCTACAATGACTGAAGAAGATGAAGATGATATGAATATGAATAGCAACACAGTCACCCAGGGTCACGATAATTCTCGATGGCCCACAGACTTGGGCATCTGGCAATGTAACAAGTGTATTACAAATTGAATTGGTAGTAGTTCGAATCCGACACAAGTTTGCCACTCGCTATACCCGGTCTGTCGATGCGGCGGCTCCTGGCATCAAGTGAGGCGGTGACCGCGATAAGCCGACATTGAGTAAGCCACTCAAACTCAAACTCAAACTCAAACTCAACCAGTGTATGATCTCTAGTGCGCGGATGGCAATGCAGCGGGTTGAGAACATCTAAGATACAAAAGAGAGCGGACACTGCGGATATTGTATGATACAAAAAGAGGCAGAGCTACAAGGATTACCAGGATTTAATAGTGATAGCTATGGTATCAGTATCGGCGTGAGTGGGACATGAGAAAGCACTCCGGATTTCTTCGTCATCTGGATCCAATGCTCCTTGGAATATGTCAAGATTTCTTATCTTCGGGAAGGCCTTGAGCCACTGACAACAATGAACCTACATCATCTTTGAGTATCATCATAGTCTGTAGGAGGTTTGGAGGACCTACCAGAACACCGCTGCCCCCTTCCGTTTCAGAGTTTCTCGAACAGTGAATGCTTAGACGCGGCACGGCACAGCTGCGTCGTTCGGTCTTAGGGAATTCAAAGTTTGATATTGGAATGGTCTGGGAAGATGACAGGAAACCAGATGAGACATGTTTAAGGGAAGGAAGGAGACTGGCGCAATCAAGAATCCTAGGTAGCTGAGCATCGCCAGCCAGTACATCAACTATGGAGAATCTGAGCGACCTCACGGAAGCTGGAGTCTCCAGGTGTTGAGATATCGCCAGGACATATTCCGGTGGTCCACCCAAGAAATGTAATGATGGAAGGTTGACCCGAATGTTCATATTGGACGTGCTTCTCTTCCATTGCCCACGCGAGTGGACGGTAAGGTGCTCGAGGAGGGGATGTCACTGCAAAAACGTCACAAGGGTATTGACCGGGCATTGCGATCAACTTCAAGGGTTCGCAGCTGTGGAAAGTGCAGCTCTCGGAGCAGTCTAGTCCACTGTGATCCACTCATATGGGTGTCCATGAGAATGAGCTCTGTGAGGGGTGAACGGAGTAGGGTAGCAAACGTAAAGGGATCATTGGCGCGGTGAAGATAATTTTGGACCGTACTGTGAGTGACTGTATCCGGCTGGGTATATCTGCGTGGGAAGATTCCTCGGTATTGAAATGCGGGAGAGTTGGGAAAGTGAGTTCCCGGTGTAGGTAAGTTCTGGGCATCCAGCGCTCTTGATGCTCTCCAGTAAAGATGCCACTACACTTGACGAGAATGAGGCTCCAACGCACGACAAATTAACGGATGTTGAAATCTCCTCAAACTGGGTAATGACCGGAAGAAAATGTTGAGCGCCAGCAAATCTCTGTCAGTCGCTGACATCATATGGAAGTACAGATTTTCTGGCAGACTGAAGGCTCGAGTCCTCCTCCAAAGCAGAAGGGCCTCGCAGTCTTTGGGGTAAACAGCCACCCAGAAGGCGCAGGGCTGCGGCACTTCGAAGTCCACTTCCACGAAATAACGTGGAGCGGCGATCTCCATGAACAAACATGACGTCTGGGTGATGACTTTGAGACCCTCCATGGGTACATAGCTAATGATCTCGTGTAAGAGTTCGTTAGGCAGTTGTAATATGGATGGCCGGTGACGCCTAATCAAGTCAGTAACATAACTTTTCAAAAGGAGGCGAATAAGCACTTACAGTACGGAGTTGCTTCGATGGGGCAAAGCCCTCAGCTTCATCGTCGCAGGGTCGTTTTAATGTCGATTGTTTCTTCAATGGTTCCTATCGCAAATATCAGGGAAAGTGAAGGATATCGAACAATCAACCTTACAGATTGGCCCTCCTGTGTGGTCAACACATACAGACATTTTGCAGCCGGGAGATCGGACGGATTCCCATCCCCCTTGCGTTTGAGGGACGCTGGATCAGCGATTTTGTGGACGGCCACTCCTGTGTGGACAAACACTGACGTTTTGGGGTCAGGAGATCGGATGAATTCCCATCCCTCTTACGTTTGAGGAGACGCTGGATCGGCGATCTTGTGGACGGCCGCTCCTGTGTGGACAAAGACTGACGTTTTGTGACCGGGAGATTGGACGAATTCCCATCCCTCTTGCATTTGAGGGGACGCTGGATCGGCGATTTTGTGGACGGCCACTTCTGTGTGGACAAGCACTGACGTTTTGCTGCCGGGAGATTGGATGAATCCCCATCCCTCTTGCGTTCGAGAGGTGAGCTTGCGGACGGTGGGGTGGGGGTCCCGAAACACTGACGTTTTCCATGCCGGAGAATGGATGAATCATCATCACTCTCGCATTTGAGGGGAGGCTGGAAAGATATGGGACAGGACTATGCAGGTAGACATAAATCTCACTTCGATGATATAAATGGGGCCATGCTCGGGTGGAGACCGGTTGCAGGTCTACACCTCCTCACTGTCCTCTACAGCTTCACCCTTCGTGATTGAAACCAGAGGTGCAATGGACCGCGAGGGAAGGGTCTGACGAGCTAAGGTTAATGGCAATTACGGGGCCCCTCGGAGATAATCCCACCTCGATCAACAACGAGAGGATCTATCAAACTAAGGTCAACGTAAGATAGCGAGATAGAACGATTATCTCACCCGAACCAGTCAGTGGGCAAAAAATATGCTGATGACATTACCCATGTCGAGACGGGTGTGTGAGCGAGTACTAGTTACTACTGGGAAGAATTATACAATGAGGCTGAGGCTGGATAACGACATGCAGCAGCTTATATAGGGTGTCATCGTCAGTGAACTCCATGGATGCATATAATAAAAATTCCATTCAAAATCTATACAATGAGTCTAGAGGGGACCCCACCCGGTAGAGTGACCCTCTTTGATTGGGATTGATGCGTTGTCACCCTTGATCTTATTGTCAGTACTGATCGACAACACGTCATATCAACGCGCATTCGTACCTTGGGCTGGTCAGATTTGGCACTCGTGTTTCTTGCTTAGGCTCATTTTGTTTCTACATTGTTGTCCTGCTTACTTTGGACTTTCGGGATTCATATTCAGATACTTGTTATGCTGCTAGTACTACTGTATCTCATAAACGTAATATACAAAGAGAAACTATAGAAGACAAAAAAACCATGCTACGGATGGCGAGCGGTGGTGATTGAGTGGAGTAATTGAGTGGGTGATGGGGAGCAGAAAGACTTGCGAAAGTGGCTGAGTGGCACCTGAAATAGTGAATACCACTCCGACGGAAAATGCCGAGCACTCCAAATCAGGGTTAGCAACGTCACGTGATAGAACATTGGTCTTCACTATTTGAGTCCGGAACTTTCACACGAACACCTTTTCCCACTTCTTCCTTGATCTCTTTTCACCACCGACCCACTCAAGGGGTCGTTGTAGTGGGTCGTTGTAGTCCATAGTCAGTTCATGTAGTCAGTTCGTCCTCGTCTCAATCGCAAGTCTCATTGTATGTCATCATCCTTTTTTGTTAAGCGCATTACTGATCTTCATGCTAGATCCATGTCCATGGTATGACCTATTTAAAGGTCAAGATGAGTAGATGCCTGCAGATTCACTCATTCCATGTCATCACAACGTCCAGATAGTACTGCACGTGTAGCAGCAGCACTCGATGCTCTGTCTAGAATACAGAATTCGGTAATTAGGTTTTCTTCTTGAGTGTGCTTAGTTGAACTGGAATTCAGGCTGTTGCATTTTCTGCCCGCCAACTTCGGGCCTTGGGTCCACCAAAGGCACCTACTGCTCCTCACCATCACGCGGAAGTGCAAGCTCAATCGGAAGCGGCGGCAAATTCCTCACAATCCCATCCATATACCCCCTATTACCGACTTCATGGTTGCACACCAACGGATCAAGCTTCGTCTGCACCATCAGTCGCTACTGGATCTAGTGTTAGATCTAATACCATAGATGAATACCCCCCCGAAATCCAAGCGCTACCCGTCATTCCCTCATTCGGTGGGAGTGCACTCGCGGTCGGGACCATGCCTCCGGCCTCCTCCCGCACTCTGCCTGTTGTGCGCTGTCACACACCAAAAGTGTTGGTGATGTGAGCATGAAGAACGGATGAAGAAGATACGACTCAAGCATATGCCAAGTGCAGATCATGAGAACAGAACGTTGTTTTCATGCGTCGCACTGGACCTATGATGATGAAGAAGACATGATCAAGTGCAGAAAGACGACTACAAGAACAGTGCAGTCATCCTTCGCACTGGAGGCAAGCGACACGGTCGAAGAAGAAAAGATTTTACCCATTACACGTTCAAAGTTGCAACATTACGGCATCCCGGCCAAGATCCCGCTGATCCGATCTTCTCTTCCAAAATAGAAGGATCTTCGCTTCGCTCAAACTAGAAGGCGGCAAACCTTAAGCGCCCATGCCAGCATCGATGCATGTTTTTCATTTGCCGTTCATTTGCCATCTGACTTCTCTGCCATCACACCTGCCATCACCATTCATTTCCCATCACACCAATATGTCATTGCCATCAAGCACTTCCTGGATACACGAGTTCGCTCAATCTAATGGTTATGCACATGCCATCGGCCAGCCGCTTGACAACCAGCCAATGCCAGCATGGCTTGTCACATCATTCTCCCCTGCTGTACCATTCCCTGTTCACACAGGGCGAAAACTCGTCATTCAGAATTCAACAGATATGCGCATCTATTTTGGCTCTATCAAGTCAGTCATACGGCTTGATCAAAGACAGATCGTCCTCCATGTCATCCCTCTCCAATCAGCATATGGAGAATTCCTTCCTCCATCCTGCACCGTCTACATCCCTCGCTCTCTCATCCGGTTGTCTAAATTTCGCCAGCTGCAATATTCCCTCCTTTCATCACGGCTGCCAGACAACTCGCACGAACTCCCTGATTCAATTCAACCTGTACGCTCTCCTATACCTTCTGTTCAGCAGAGACAGGACAAATCCCCTTCACCAATCATCTTCCTCAATCTCAGTTCCACTCCCTCGCTTTGATTAGCACTCAGTCATTGCATGCTCACAGAGGAGCTAGAACTGTACAAGGGACACCAGAGTTCATGCACACAGGAGACATAGGACGTTCATGGGACACATACAGGACGCATATGGGTCATTGATGACATCATCATGTCTATGGCAACACAGCTTGGCCTGCTTAGTCATCCACCATTCCCTGCTCAATCAGCACTCTATCACTTGCTCACTCATCCTCCATCATGCTCTGTCATCCATCCCCTCTCTTACTCATCCACTTCGTCAGCACACACACAGCATGACTACATCATCTTACTCAGCCTCCCCTTGATTACTCAGGAGCACCACTTTGCTTACTCAGAAGCATAGTCATGCACAGTCAAGCTGACTAATTTCTCTCCTTTGCTTACTAATATTCTTCTCTTTATTACTCATCACTCTCTTTCACTGCCATTGGTATGCATGAGCATACAAAGTCTCCAGTAGTATATAAACCTACCTACTTTCCTTGTAAATAGACGGTCAATCACCCAAGTTCAATCTCAAGTCTAGCCTCAGTGTAGGCTTCGTCTATTCATCTCTATTCGTCATCTGAAGTCAAGAGGACTTCACTCTTATCCAATCCACGCTTACGTCATCACCATTTGAAGTCAAGAAGACTTCACCCCTATCAATCCCTCACCTCACTCCTTACCAGGAATATTGTTACCACCCCGAACAACCAGACACCGGCCGTTCAACGTCAGTTCCGCTAGGGTCTGGCTGTTGGTTTGTGTTGGTTTTCAACATAGATCCTCAGCGCGATTCACAGTGCATATTTGGCGGTGGTACTCATGCAGAGCATGTCGATGCCGCGTCAATGTTACCTAGCGCACCGCTAATGGTAAGTGCTATTTAACAACGCACATACCACCCATGCCACCCATGCTTATGATGCCTTAGCCCACTAGTACACTAGATCCACGTCCTACTGAAACCCAAGCTCCGACCCCCTCACAGGGTGAGGGTGCACCTGCAGCCGATGCCACGACTCCCTGTATACCCTGCACTCTGCCTGCTGTGCGCATATCTGGCGGTGGTACTCATGCAGAGCATGTCGATGCTGCATCAATGTTATCTAGCGCACCGCCAGTGGTAAGTATGACTTAACAGAGCACATACTGCCCATGCTTATGATGTTTTAGCCCATTAGTACAGTAGATGTGTGTCCTTCTGAAACCCAAGCTCCGACCCCCTCACAGGGTGAAGGTGCACCCGCGGCCGATGCCACGACTCCCTATACACCCTGCACTCTGCCTGTTGTATGTGTACTTGGTGGTAGTACTCATGCAGAGGGTGTCGACACCGCATTGACGCTACCTGCGACATCCCCAGTGGTAAGTGAGACTAATGACGCGTAAATCGCCTACGTTTATGATTTCATTGTTCCCTATGTTGGCCAGCAACCCTCCAATGTTATGCAGGCACACGATATTCCTTATAAACGGTCGCATGGACGGTCCCGAGACATCCGTCCAGGCCCTTCTAGGAGGGTCAATAGTCGTTCAAGCAGTCCTCGGAGGACCCCCCTGGAAAGTATGTTTTCTCCTACTTTCTCGGTTTCATCGCGCTTACTCTTTCTAGAACTTCGTCCGAGGTCCCCCGCACGAGGTGAGGACTTTGTTTCATTTCCTTGCTTCGTAGGTCTAACCCATGCATCTTGGCGCTGTAGCAGTTATGACGCACTCGATTGTCCCCCACACGGCCGGCCGGTCTCTGCATGAAAAACCAACACCTAATGTGACCAACCCCGACTCCGAAATGCGTGGCATAGTATCTCACTCCAACCCGAACACATCTGATGAGGGCCATCTTCCCCCAGCCATACCACCTGATGTTGATATGGCTGACAACACAGAATTCCAGCCATCCGCTCCCCCAACTGTGTCTAGTCCTGCAGGCTTAGGTGCAGGGATCGTCCCCCCTCGACCCTTACCTCTTCCCTTGTCCCTACCCTTGTCAGAGCAACTCAAAAGCACGATCGATCGTCTTGTTACCGAACGACTCAACGAAGCGACCATCCAGATTGTTGAGCCTACTGTGAAACTTGTCATTGAAACCTGCATCAAGCGTATCACAGATTCTATTGGATCCGCTCAGGGAGGTTCTGTTCAAGTGTGGAATGGTGTACGGGTTAGGGATAGGGATAATACCGAGTTGGAGCAGAGTGACTTGGATGGTGATAACTTGGATGGTGATGATGATACTCCTTCGAAACGTAGGAAGAAGCCAGGGAAATGAGGGAAAAAGAACTACTTACATGTAATGTTCCCATTCATCATTCCGCAGCATTACTCATCACTGACCTCTCTCAGGACGCCTTTCGCAAGTACCTGGAAGAGAAAGGGCTCAAGAAGTGCAGGGGAGACTCGACGTTACCCAAGTCTGCCCTACCTGACTCTGTGCGCGAGTTCAATGCGACAAACGACAATCCGCCGACTCTGTCTGATCTTGCGATCGACTGGAGCTCCACGTTAACATCTCCTGGGTGGAATACAGAGGTCGTCCATCTCTTAACCATGGATTTCCAACAAAAGCTCAAAAATGGAACTTACCCTTTCGTTGTGTTCGACGAAGACAAAATGAGCTTGTCGGAGTTGCACAAACTATGCATTGAAAAACTCCGTCGGACGCGTCGCGAAAAGCAAGACGGAATAAAGCTTGCCACGACGGCCATCACTGCTCGGAAGGAGAGACGCCACAAGCTCGACAGGATGACAACTCGCAAGCATGGGGTAAGTTCCCCTCCATAGCAAACCACAACAATAAGTATTTATTCTTCTCATCTCTAGACACTGGCGCGACGAAGGCGAATCATTGGTGAACATTGTCCCAGTGACCCTGACACGTGGGATAGCATCAGGCGGATTGTTGACCGCCTCGACATCGAAGGTATAAGTGGCGACGAGACGGACACTGAACCGGGGGCCCAGCCCAAGGTTGTAAGGCGCGTGGCGTTACCGTGGCTGAGTCCTGTCATCTCGGAGTTGTTTGACTGTGTTGAGTCTTACAATACTGCATTGCACGAGGAGCGCATGACTGTGCACACAGGCAATTCTTCCTTGCAACGCATCTTTGAACCTCGTCGTACGGATATGAAGGCGGTAGCGTTAGACCGACTTCCTAGGAACTGGTATGACGAAGAGTGGTACAAGGCCCGCTCAGCTTCTGGTCGCGCGATGCTTTCCGTACGCAAGGACGTGCCAATTCCCACTCTGGTATGTAGACTGGTAGAACCTCGACTGACTGAATTCCTTGACTGACTGAACCCCTTGATAGAACCGATATGCCACTTATCGCAAGTAGGCATCCCTCTGTGGTGGTCTGAGTGGCCCACCTGAGTGGCCCCCTGAGTGTGCCACGCATCTGGTGTTGAGGCAGATAGAGACTTTTATCTCAAATATACTTACATTTCTTTTTTAAGTACATACTTCACATATACTGGCGCTTTGACTAGCAAGCATATTCTGTGTCTGTTTGTGGAGCCGATTCGGTACAAACCCGAACTCTGTATTACAAATATATACCCATGATATGCAAAATAGTGATATGAATATTCCTGGGGATTTATCTAGTTCATATTTTCCCTATGATCTTGGATATTTTTGTGTGACATTCCCGGCTTGAAAGTTGCAAAATTTGTTGGTATGCCAATTATTGCATTTGTCAAATGATCTGGCATATGATCAGACCATAAGAATAGTTATAATCTTATCTCCGATTTAAGATTGTGGCATATCCCAGTGCACAGGGTAAATTTGTTTGCGCATATTTGTCAACTCTGGTCCTTGTACATATTCGTCCTTGTCTCAGGTGTTACTTCATGGACCTCAAGTTGTCATTTTTTTTTGTGCTCGTCAACGATGTCATAGGACGAATACAGCGAGGCTATGGTCTGATGGTGAATAGCTGCTGGGGCGTTACATAGTATAATCATAGACTATGTCGATACATATTATTTGATCGGAAGCGGGCCTCGGCTAGTATGCTAAACCCCATCCTTCCTCCATAATAACATCATTCCAATGAGGCAAGTTATCCTTGTGGCTGCCACTGTAATTTGTTCATACACGGTGGCCAGTGGCCACGCACGAGAAAACATGTCAAGAAGCTTAAGGCTTGCCAGTCTGCACTCATCACTTCAGTGAGAACTTTTTACGCAGCACTTCCGACCCTTCGCATCACGATTCCTACTTTACGAACGATCAGTCAAGCTTGTATCATTCAGTTCCGGAACTGGGGCTTCGGGATTCTTCGCTAAACTAAAACAGGCTTCTTGTCGTGCAGCCTGACAAAGTTTTGCCATGCGATCATCGTTGGATGCTGTGTCACCTGCACAAGTATGATCAATCCCCAAGTCGCCCCAAAAGTGCATATCTCTTCCTTACTATTGTCATTTGATTCTAACTGTATATGTTTTGTTGACGAGTTAGGACTCGGAGACTCGTCGGCGGATCAGTCACTGATCAGTACTTTCAACGCATGAACATTGGGGGGGGAAGTTACCACCAGAGCTAGCACCCCACTCCGTGATGCATCATACTGCAGTTCGTCAAGTTTGTCATGAGAGAACTGATAGAGGGGGAACATGGATATGCAAGGACAGCCATCAACATTAATCATCCGTCAAATTCATCACGTTTGTGTACCAAGTACAGTGTTTTTTGGCTGAGAGAAGTTCACTGGGTGGTCAACCTTACCTCAATGTCGTTGGGCCACAGTTAAGCTAGGTTAGGAATCCAGGATGGTCACTGGATGTTCTTACAAGGAAACATTTGATGTGTGGATGAATTATAACGGTGCGACGTCTTCTTCACATTCGAGCAAGGCAGGGCCAACGCCGAGGGGCAAAACATCAGATAAACTGAAGTGCCAGACGAAGGGAAGTAGACGACATCCTTTACAGTAATCAGAGTTTTTTTTTTTTTCGCCGAGAAGTCGGATCACGTATCTAGTAGAAACACATACAATGTAAGGAAGGTGTATACATAGGGTGATAGAGCGGTGGCACTGTCGCAACTATATGGTTGTATCAATTAGCGCTAGCATGAGAGACATGCGAACTGCGAAGTCATTATTGGGCCTGCGCCCACTACTATTTGAGCCATAACCATTGACCCCTTTCCGCCGGAGCTCCCGTCTAGCCAGGTCTTGGATCTCTGTCTTCAGTCGCTCCCAAATCAAATTGACAGCTTGAATACCCTCTGTGCTCTGAGGAATCAACCACGCAGGATGAAACTTGTCGGAGGCGCCGGGATCACCCAGGGCCCCAACCCTGCCAAGTCTCTGCGAGTGTTGACTGCGCCGACATAGGCACTACATGCGAAGCACTTGAGTTTGTTTACGCCAATCACGTTCTTATGAACAGCAATGTCGTTTCGTTCCAGGTAATGAATGAGCTGGAGCTCGCAATGCAGGTGAGGTATGATGGCGTTTTCAGCCTTCCATACTCGTTCCAAAGCGCCCCTGAAATCCATATCCTTGAGGAGCTTCTCACGATCATCAACGCCAATTTTGATTTTGTTCACTTCCTCGGCCAGCAACTCGTCAAAACGATTAATAAGAGATTTCGGCCGGTAATACGGTCTGCCATGTCCCTCGGGTACAATGCCCAGTTGGCGACCCACCCACTCGATGTGGAAACCCCCATCACCTTCGAAGAACGACTTTAGCCCCTCAGTCCCCAGTACGGTTGCGAAGAATTTCAATCCAGTCTGGACAAGGATGGAAGCGTCTGTTGAATACTGCGCCACTCTCCATAGTCGTCGTCTGAGCTTATGCAACCAAAGAATTTCTTCCGTGTTGAAAGGAGTTGGGTGTAAGTAAGAAGGGAGAGCTTTGAAGAACGTGCTGGTGACCAACATATTGGCCAGGCCGCAAAGGGAAGTGCCGCGTCTCATCTTGTCCTCAACATCACGGAAGACATACATCTCGTCATCCTCGCCGACTTTCTTCTTCCGAATAACAGCGATAAACCTCGCAAAGACGAAGCGGAGAGCAGCATTGCCGTCCATCAAGACAGCGTTCTCGTCATAACGGTGAGCAGAATCCAAAATAACGCCTCCTTCATTGTGACCAGCTGCATTCCATTTCACGACCAGGTCATCGAAGTGAGCATCGACTGGAATGATCACAGGCTTCTCTGCGCCATCCGGTGTGTACGTCCGCGGCATTTTGTCTATGGCCTCCAACTTGCGAGACAGTCTCGCGTGTGAGACAGACACATTCATATAGACAAGTTTCCATGTAAGCAGAAGTCGGATCGTGCTGAAATACGCGTAAGGCCTTGCGGAGAGCCCGCAGTAATTCAACAGCATTATCTTCGTCAGCTTTCTCGGGGTAGCCGCGGTTCAGAGCGAGGTACAGTGTGATTTCCCCCGGCTGAGTGTGAAGAGCGGCGGCGGCGTTGTCCCCTGTGGGATCCCTCACGAAGATAGACGCAATCCAGTTCATAATGGATATCGTCTTCTTGCTGTCTGTGATCAACGATGGTAGCGTGGGGGATCCCAACGACCGAATGTATCGCATCAAAGCTAGCGCGCCCATAATCTCGAGCTGCTTGTTCTCGTCAAAATCTGCCGGCACTATATCCTACGTAGTCGCAAGCCAATTAATGTTAATTGTGAATATGTGAGGAACGACGCAGCGAGCACTTGACATCGCACTCACTTCAGGTTTGGATCTGGTCGCACTGCCAGTCGCACCGGGTTGTTCGTGATGTATCCCAGGGTAAGAACACCCGCCGCACGGTTTTGTGCTCACTGTACTAGCGGTCACCATTGTGTACGCTGAGGTGTGAGGGCGGATAGAGATATCGATATCTTGGGTGATGCATTGACGACCTGACTTATATAATGGAAAGAGGGGTGATTTGAGTCATATTGATATCGAGAATTGCCTATGTATTTACAGCAGTTATAAATACGTGACTCCTTTGTCCTGGTAGGAATAGTGCGCCCGAGGTTATGGGCCCTGGGGTGGTCAAAAAGAAATCCCATAGTATGAACTGGTCGTTGTCGATCTTACCAAACTTGAAGGAGAAGATAAAACCCCCGCTTTCATGCAACACCAAACTTTTGGCGTGATCCCTTATATCATATGTTTTGCCACTCCCCAAGTCTGCACCGAAGAGATAACGTTGATGCATGCGCTGACAAGACGACGATGGCTTCACCCTCTACGAGTCCCGTGCTATCTGTCGCTACCTCGTCAAGAAGTACCCAACCCAGGGAACCCTGTCATTATAAACACGGCACCACCGAAGGCACGGCACAGTCGCGTCGCGACTGATGGGCCACAACTGGAATGACTGGTGCAGCTACTTATGACCACGACTTCGAGCCCGCCGTAAACTGAACACTTAAAGACTCTAACGCCTCCTTCCTCTCCCCTTCTCCGCCCCTCACACCATTCGCCCTCGACCCCTCAAGCCACACAGTCTCGGCACTCCAAGCTGCCACCCACATCCCACATCCCACTTGCCCCACTCCGACTCGCCCATCCCAGGTCCCTCCCTAAGCTTCCGCACGTCCGCCGCTTGGCTCCAAAGAACCTCACGGGGCGGACTCGTCGCATCCGGGTCCGTCGCACATCACGCTACACGGAGCTGGGCGGAAGATGACGGCGACGGTGACAATGGTAAGTTTGGTTCCTGTGTTTCGCTCGGACCGTGTGTTTGAGTGGAGAAGACGTATGTTCCGAGAGTGGATAAGTACTGTGAGGCCGTGGTTGCGATGTGGCAGTAGAGTCCATAGGAGGCAAGGGTAGTGTAAAAGCGGAGGGTGTTCGCAAGGAGGGACACAGCGAGGCAGCCATTATTCCGCCGAGTATAGACGCACCGAAAACTCACAGTTGATTTTCAAGTCTTTCATGACATCCAAAAAGTGGTTATATACCTTTGACTGGTCCTGGACGGCATCAAGGTAACTTAACACATCGGTCGCATTGAGACGACGTTCATTGGCCTGACCCTCGGTGTAAGATCCCAGCGGTGTAAGATTGGGTTGGGATGGGTTCCAGAATTGGGCGGAGGCGTCACTGGTAGTAAGTGCAGGCGAAGGTGGTTTGGAAGAAGGAACAGACGCAGGATCGGTGTTGAGTTGGGCCGGGGGCACGCTAAGGTCTCTCTTGGCATCGTTGTCGGGATGAGACGTAGGGCCCTCGGTTATTGCAGGTGGTTCTAGACTGTGACTGTGACTGAGGGCTCTAGTACAATAGTCGTTGGATTGTAGATTTGAGCGGGATTTTCCTCGACCTTTTAAGTTTCAGCTTCAGTTATGTCCACCGCCACGTCCTCCTCAACTGTACCCAATGGCTGATCGGACGCCGCAGACTCTGGTACTGATTTAACCCCTCCGTCAGTGGCAGCGCTCGTCGTGGGTTCTGGGTTTGGAGCGTCAGGCAGCGTTGATATCGGAGCAACCTCCGAGACGCCCAGTCCATTGAACTCCTGCGCCTGTGGTTTCGTGGTGGGCGAGCTCTCCAAGTCCAAGCCGATTCAAATCGAAGTAGCGGTACCACGGCTAGAGTGAGCCAGATATCAGTGCTTCCTTCAACGACCCTATACAAAATCGAGACTCACGAATCGTTTGCCCTCCGCTTTCCTGACAACTACGCCCTTGAACTGGTGAAGCGGCGTCATCGAGCCCCACCTGATGTAAACCCATAATCAATTAATCAGATAAGCGAATCATTGCATTTGTTCCTGCCACTCACATTGGTCGTTCGGCCATCTTGCACAGCGCAAGACAGGCTCGAGCGGGTCCCGCCCATCCCATCTTGAGGCAAATCTCAAACATGGCGTGCAATATCCGTCCAGCTGACTGCTGCACGAACACCATGTCCGCAACCAATGAAAATCCTACACAGGAAGGAGCCAGTGACTCGGAAGCGGAGGAAATAACTCAGAAATGTCATACCTTCGAGCTTGAGCTGAGAGACGTAAGCCTGGAGAAGCACGTTGATCTTGGCAGCAGGCCCGTCGACGCTCTCCTTAACAGGAATAGGAACGCGCTCCAAAAGCTTAGCAAGCTTCAGTTTCTCCTCTTGTCGCACCTAAAAGGAAATCAAACAACCGTTAGCCAACCGAAGAGACACGCGAGGCAATTGTGAACCGCTTACAGGTAATAGTTTGAATCCACTCGAGAGTGCGAACACTCTAAAGAGTTCCAACGACGACATCCTCGGCCTCGTGTGCTGGTTATACGCCATCGAGTTGCAAGTCACGTAATAATGTGACGCGATCCGACCAAGCTCTGTACTCTGGAATCGACCAGGGGCATGCTCATACTTGATGAAGTGACACTTCTCAAGGAGAGCAGCTGCCGAATGTACGATGTCGGCACGGGTCAGGACGAGGCCGGGAGACTTGAGCATGCGAACATACCTTAAGACCCGCGTCAATGGTAAACTCTAAGAAAGAGAAAAAATAATACTCACAAATACGTATAACCCAACCACTGAACCGCCTACGTCCCGGTTCCTGACCGTGGCCAGCACAATCTCCGCATTCAAATCATCCGCCAGCTTTGAACTTGATAGGAGTTGCTGATTCATGAGCGACAGGTAATACTGAAGCTCCGAATGGTTTGTGATAATGATGCCCTCTCCGTAGGTGTCGTATTTCGGTCGTCCGGCACGTCCAAGCACCTGAAGAACGGAATCACTGGTGAGCTCCCGATTTTGATACTGAAGGAGGAGGTGAAGTTGCCGACCATCTCTTGCACGAGGGCTTTCATGGGAGCGATGTAGACGATCTTGAACTGATCGAGGGCGAAGGCGCCGCGGCCGGTCTCTTCGTCTCTGTATTTCGCGAGCTCGTTGAGAATTGTCAGCATTGCGACGTTGGTCTATACATGAAATTGCACGAGATCCTTTCCGCTTCAGAGGGCGTCGTGTTAACTCGCCTTACCAGCACCTGTAGGTGCACAGAGCAATAGCAGTTCTTCGGTGCCAAATGCGACAGGGAACAACTTGCTCTGTACCCGGTTGAGCTTCGGAACGTGCCGACGTGTTTCCTCGGTGCGGGGACGTGGATCTCCTCGAAACCATTGCGTGAGCGCTTGAAGGATCCGTCAGGGAGCTTGCACTTCTTGTTCGACATCAGGTGCCCGCCTTGGCTGAATGCCATGCTCCCGAGGTCGATGATCCGCTTCGGCTGAACGGTCGAACCTGGTGCGAGCGTCGCTGTCTTGGGCACGCCTGCTGCTGCTTTGACGGCGACATCCATGGCTTCGTCGTGCGTCTTCTTTGCTTGTCTGTCCCCGCCAACTCTGTTAGAATCCATTCATATGGCACGGTAGTTGTACCTAGAGAGATCCGGTTTTCCACTGGGTCGACCCGTATTCCCACAATAAGTAATGTACAAACACAACCAAATGCTGGCGCCTTTGCTGGGTAAAAGGCCGTAAAGTGATAAACTCACGAAGGTTGGTATCACTCGTCATTTTGTTTGGGTCGAGTGCCAGTGGTGGTTGTGAGGATCACCTCACCCCATCGACTCTCCAGACTCTATTATTCATCTTTTCACTTTTGTCAGGTCTTACGTTTTCAGTTGAGGGTTTCGGGAATATCAGTCAAGGAGGGTCGAGTGGTGGTTGTGAGGGTCACACCCCGTCGACTCTCCTGACTTTATTGCTCATCTTTTCACCGCTTTCAGGATGTTTTCATGAATCATTGTAGACATCATGAAACGGCAATCAGAATGCCTCTGCGTTCAAACTGCAATGCCACTTATAGGTAACTACTGGTAACCGCCACGATGATAGATATGCCATTCTCCATCCATCCCTTCTAATGCTGCCCAAACATGCCTTAACCCACTCCACAGGCTCATCCCCAAGAGTCCTCCGCACGAACGCCAGCCCGCAGCCTTCCACCCACTCAGAAGCTCTCCCCGTCCCCCATCAGTCCCGCCGACCCTGTCCCTGCCACCCTCATAGCACGCCCGGGGCCCGCGAACGCCCCCGTGGACTTTATCGATAGAGCAGGACCTCACGCACCATACTAGAGCCGTCGCCCCGGCCGAGCACCATCCTGAGCAGCTTCGCATCAACTTCTACGTCGCCAGCACGAATCGCACTCGCGTCCCGGGTAGGCGCCTGCGCCTTCAGATCCTCCCATATCGCACATGCAACGTGGTGCACTGCTACCAGCCGCCGGAAGTCCTGTGCCTATGCTGCGCTTGGGCGTGCAGTGAGGGACTGGACCATCTGGACGTACGCGCCAAGCAGCCGCCCGTCGCATTCAACCGGGTACAGGTACTCCCTCACGTCGGGCCCGCGAACGTTCCCATCCCACCCCTCCACCCCAAGCCAGCACAAACCACGCCTTCCACGCCAACTTTCACACCGTGCAGCACCTCCCTCCACCCCTTCCGCCCCCGTCCACGCTCTCACACCACAGAAACCCCGATAGTCCCCGCATACCGCATCGCAAGCGGCGGGAGGAGCAGTGCCCCGAAGACCGGGTGCCCAAACGACACCGCTGAGTACAGAGCAACCAGATCCGTATAGAACTGGCAGAACGGCGTGGCGGTTTGCTGGAGGTACGGAGAGAGGCTAGTTCGAGGAACGTTTTGGGGTGTGAGCTCGGGTAGGGGTGCTGCCTCAGATGGGGATACAGGAGGGGGAAGGGGAAGTGAGAGTGAGAGTGAGGGTAGAACTCGAGCTCGACGAAGATGCCGCATGCGGTGTGTAAGGCCCAATAACCACTTCACCAGCCGCTCAATTACCTCATCCCGGAACACCTCGTCCATCTCATGCCTAAGTTTCCCCACTCTCTTCATTCCCAGCCTCCATAAACCACATGCTTCACAGCGTCCCAGCCCCGTTCTCCTCCAAGAGCTCCACTCCCAACAATCTCTACCGACGGCTCAGCGTTCATGTAGGTATTGGCTTTGCATTTGTTTGGGTTAGGCTTGGAATTGCATTTGTTATGATTTAGAGTGCCGCGCTGTGCTCACGCACCTGACCGAAACAAACCATGGGCAATCCTTCGTGCAAGGTCTCTCAGTGCAGATCAAGCGTGGTATGAGTAAGTTATCAAGCGAATGTACTGGGTCTGGGCCCAACCAGCTTCGCGAATTCGCCAATAACTAAACGCGTTCAATCATCATGGCAAGGTCAGAGAGGGGTTGATGTGCAGGCAGGCACAAGGACATATTGACCAGTGTTGGGTCTCTAAGATATATTTACTACAGACATAGAAAACGCGTCTTACTCGAAATGACCACCATTGGTGCCGAAATGTGTTGCCTGAGGCGCCAAAGTACATATTGGACATTTACTCTTCTCGAATCATTATCCTCATCACTGGTTTTCGAGTTTTCCTGTAAACCCTTATAAGGACATTATATACTATGGAAAAACTATAATAAGCATAAATATTCCAAGGTACATTACAAGACATTGAAAAGCCAGCCTCCGGTGGCAATGCTAGGATATTCGCTGGCATGTGGGAAGATGTTGCTCTGATCAGCATGAGACGCAGAATTGTTACTAAGCTCACTCGAAAGCTAATCTCCATAATTTCGCCATGTGGGTAATGCAGAGATTGATACACATTCTAACGCATGAACCGATTCATTGGGCATCCTACACACTTTTATATAGTACGAAAAGTCAGGTCAATTTTCTGAGGGTTATGATAAGACATTGAAAACCCAGCCTCTAATGGCAATGTCTAGATATTTGCCAGCGAGTGAGAGAATGTTGCTCTAATCGGCACAAGTCGCAGAATTGCTGCTATGCTCACTTGAAAGCTAATCTCTGCAACTCTGTCATGCAGGTAATGCAGACCCACCACTGGCAATTTCCCGATATTTGTCGGCGTCGTGGGAGAATGGTGCTCTAGTCGGCACAAGTGGCAGAATTGCTGCCATGCTCACTCGAAAGCTAATCTCCGTAACTTAGTTTTGCAGAATAATACAGATGCTTGATATCCATTCTAACATAAAATATGTAGTTTTGCAAGTATCACAATCTAGCTCATGATGGCAGACATATTCCTACCTGGTACTCTATGCCAACTTCTACAAGGGTTAGAATCTTTATGGACAGGCTGACGGCAGAAAAGCTTCGCACAGCCATCAGCATTTTGATCACCACCGCAAATTGGCTGGCAATGTCATGTCGCCCTCGAAAGTAACTGAAAAAGTTTTGTAAATACCCTCGGCCCGTCATATTCTACTACATTTCACAGTCATCTAAAACATTTACACCTGTCTGATCACTGTAAGTATGATGCTCCAAACACCAAATAAATCAGCGCGAATTTTTTGGCGATTGAACTTTTTTGTTTAGTCATCGTGTGCGCGATTTTTTTTCGTCGAGGCCTCGCACAATTTTTTTCCGAGCTTACCAATCAATTGTCTATGTGTGCAATTCAATGACATGCTTTCCTGTCGTGGGACACGCGGGCTGGGTGGGGGGATTACGTCAGCGCGTGTCCCGCCGTGTGCCGACTCCCCGAACAGTGTGTGCCCGCTGTGGCTGGCAACGTTCGGGCAGTTTTTGGACGATGAGCGCGCCTATTGGATCGTTACTTACTAACGTGGTGTGTACCTAGCTTACGACGTTCGGCAATATATTCCGGGTTGACCTAAGCATGTAATGCGTCCCGCACGTTGACATAATCATGGTGGGCTTGCCAAATCAGGACGTGCCCCATGAAGGAGGAAAGCCTGACTGCTTCATGGGACACGAATCCCTATGGGCCACCTCCCAAAAAAACGCGTGTCTTTTTCATGGGACACGCGTTTTTTCGCGTTTTTTTGGCAGGTGGCCCATAGGGATTCGTGTCCCATGGAGCAGTCGAGCTTTCCCATCGTGGGACACGCGGGCTGGGTGGGGGGACATGGGACACGCGTCCCGATTTGGAAAGCCCGCCGGGATTACGTTGACGTGCCCCGCTTCGTGGGACGCATTACATGCTTAGGTCAACCCGGAATATATTGCCGCATGTCGTAAGCTAGGTACACACCACATTAAGTAAGTAACGATCCAATAGGCGCGCTCATTGTCCAAAAACTGCCCGAACGTCGCCAGCCACGGCGGGACACGCGCTGATGTAATCCCCCCACCCAGCCCACGTGTCCACGACGGGAAAACATGTCATTGAATTGCACACATAGACAATTGATTGGTAAGCTCGGAAAAAAATTGTGCGAGGCCTCGACAAAAAAAATCGCGCACACGATGACTAAACAAAAAAGTTCAATCGCCAAAAAATTCGCGCTGATTTATTTGGTGTTTGGAGCGTCATATGTAAGGACAGCAAGTGAACACTGATAATTGTCATTGTCACGTCATATATGTGCCCGAAATCAATGATCACAAAATATTTATTATCATGAGTATGTAATACGCTCTATGCCAATCAGCGGTAGTCTATGTTAAATAATAGTGGTTTCATGGGCACTGAGGACCCAAGTGTTTAAGAGGCTGTGCCATGTCCGTGTCGTCTCTTCCTCAGTGTTGCCGCAACTGACATCTTCTCAGTTGCCTGCGGACGATAATCTGAAACATTAGTGCGTCCAAATACCGAGCTGCAAGTCTTAAGTGCGAGTGTGAGAGAACAAGGACACTGGACATACCGGTTCCACCATAAGAGTAAATTGCTGATTTCATCCTTCTCCGCGTCACTCTGGACACCTTCGAAGTACGAGACCATGTTGTTGTAGAATTGATCGTAATCGAAATCTTCATCTTGAGTGCACCAAGAATTACAGCTCGACAGTGCAAAGCGCAGCTAGAAAGAGAAGAAAATAACTACTTAATCGCAAACCATGTCGTAAATGATTCAAATACCTGGACTGCCATATATGTGATTGCCCTGGGGCTCACTGTTTTCATACCTATTAAAGCGGCTACGTTGGAATGGGTACGTCTTTCGTTTGGGCCCTTTCGACGCTTCTGAGCTGGCCCAGGGGTAGGCTCAGAGTTGAGTTCATCGTCTTCGATTGCCACTCCAGAGTCGGCAGAGCTTGGGGAAGTGAAGATATACTTGAAAGCCTACACAGAGCGGCCAGTTAAACTCTGTAAGCACATCACGACTCAGAATAAACTTAAATTGAACCTTAACTAAGAGGCCATTCTTGAAGATGCCCTTGGTTGGATGTTCCGGATCGTACATCTCATCTTTGTATAACATGCAGGGCCAAGAGTCTGCAGTAACACGGAAGTCTGGAAGGTAGTTTCGAATGCCGGCCCTATGCCTACCGCAACGAAGGTGACCTTGGGTGACTTCAGCAGGGAAGAGAAATACTTACTTGGAGTCGCTCCAGTCGTAATCAACAGGACATATCAGTCGGCCTGTAGCAGTGTGGTAGAATCCACGACCAGCTTTATCCCTTGGGTCAGCCTCGTGTGGTTCAACAACGGACTGCGAAGTTGGGTGGAAGCTCATCACCCAGGAGATTACCGAAGCTTTGAGCCCAGCTGCGTCATCTCCTCGAGCGCCATCAGCACCTTTGTTGAGCTTAAAAAATCTCAGAAGTAATAAATTTGTTCACCGACAAGATACGTACATGTTTAAAGACAAAATTGAGGTCATCACTATCTGCCTTAGCAGCAAGGTCACGTCTGAGCCCGGGGAGGTGCTTCATAAGTGCTTTATAGCTGTCGTACAGGCGGATCTCTCTAGACGACTGGGTCAGCTCGTTTCGGGGAATAGTAGCTACTCACTCGTCGGAATGTTCAGTACAGCTAAACTCATCCACTGACATACATGCACGACGGTCGGCTTCGCCAACTAGGTCTTCAATACGATCAGTAAGGGTAACGAGCCTCCTGATTGCACGCCCTGCAGCCAGATACTTGTCCCCACGTCTAAATGCACAAGAATATTTATTAGCAACCACTTGAACATGCGAATCAGAGACCATACGGCTGGGGTTTGGAGGGATTACGCAATCCTTGAATCTCTTCTTCTAATGCAGTGATACGACGTTTATAGGCGGTTATCGTGTTTTGGGAGTCTTCATTGCTATCTGACGACATGATCGAGTGAGCGATGACAGAAGACGTGGACGAGCAGAAAATATCTACACACCGTGACACCCTTTTATACACAAAGTGGACCCGACCCAGAAGAGCCAGTGACACCACTGTTATGTCATTCATCTAGAGATCGTGGTGAACCGTCCGTGAC
>MU123954.1:0-41264 GCA_014904935.1 Melanogaster broomeanus
TCGGGAGTGCATGCATTGCCATAGTGTCCTGCGCGGTTCAGGAAGATCGCAAGTTGAATCGCGATGGGAAGTTGTTTATTATGTGACTGATTCTGAAAGATTGGATGATCGCTGATCTGATCCAAGATGTCATCGAAGATCAGTGGATGAACACGGAGTTTCTTTTGAAACAAGCCTGGGCGATGTTCTGCCCAATGTGCGAGGAGGTGTAGCTGCGGTGCACGCATGGGAGGTTCGCCAGGTTTCTCAAGTACACGCGCCTTCTCAACCTCATCACGAAGTGCCTCGATGGCTCCTAATAGATGCAAATAACGTGCTTCCTCTGGCTGAGAGCTTGACGTCGAGTCGTCAGAGGGATTAGAGTTGGACTCAGAGTCAAGGTCAGAAAAAAATGGGGAGAGAGGCGAGGGGGGTGAAATCGGGGACGACGATCGTGACTCATCTATCCAATCGTCTGAATCGTCATCTGATGGTGAGCTGCTCTCCATATCCGTATCATCACAATTTAAAATGAGCTGATACCGGGCATTTGCAACTTCGAGAGCCGTATCATCAAGAATTTGGAGGAATTCTTGCCAGACAGATTTGCGGGGCATAACTAAACAAGGGGGGGAGGATGTGTTGGTACTTGTTAGAGGCTACGACTACCTTAAATCTATCTACATTGAACTTCGTCGCGGAAAAGCATCCTTGTATATTTAGAAAAGAGGTTACAAAGTTCAGTGTGTCGGAGCTTGAACCTTGCCGCAATCCTCAACTCCTAACCCACCTAGATTAGGGTTTAGAGCACTCATCTGAGTTGTCTGAGCCAACTCTGAATGCCACTTATGTGGCAAAACTCGAAGGAGTACTGGGCCAGTTCGACGGAACTGATGCACCACCAGCCGCGGGAACCGACACGTACGAAGCATGGCGCATTCGAAATACCATAGCGAAAATGCTTGTAACGTTCACAATCCCCGACTCACTCCTAATCGATTTCCTTACCACCGAAATTGCTCAAGACATGTTCACGCGACTCGAGAACAAATTCGGAAACTCGATTACCGCTACCGCTATACAGTCCACCCCATCTCCAACATCATCCTTCCCAAATCGAGAATCCCGACGGAAACGCGACAAAACGAATCGCGAACCAAAACGGAAAGTCGAGAGAGATAGAGAGATAAGTGGAGAGGATCGAGAGTGCGACATGAGAGGCCAAAGGAGGGTCGAGAAGAGGGATAGAAGGGGAAAGAGGGCCGCCAGATGGACCAGCGAGCAAGGAGCTGCAGTGAGAGAGCCGGGTGAAGAAGCCACGGACGAAACGACTCGCAGCGTAAGCCTCGCGGTCACCCCGAGCAGCCAGGACGTCGATAGCAGGGACATTGCAGTCCCCTGCCAGTGCACGACTGTCGAACCCCATAAACCCGAGACGACGCACCCAACAGCCGGCGAAGCAACCGCTGACACCGTGAACCCAAACGCGACGAGCGTCGGACCCCCAGAGCCAGTGGGCGCAATGCGCGAGCCACAGGACGAGCCACAAGAGCCAACCGACAAAGAACAACCCCCCAGCATGCCGCTCGAGGGGGGGAGAGACGCCGGTGGGCAGATGACGAGCGGACACGCTGACGAAGGAGCGTCAAGCAACCCAGTGGAGCCCGCCGGCGCAAACACGAGCAACACAACGGCAGCAGCGCGCAGCCACGGCGCCAGTAGTGCCACCGCCGAAAGCGCCAATAGCACGCACGTAGCCCAACAGCACAGCGCGAATGCGCGAGGCGAAGAAGACTACGCGCAAGCCAAACAGCCCCACATGCCAGGCAATCCCCCGAGCATCCTGCTCGAGGGGGAGCACAGTGCCCAGAAGGACATGAACGGCACGCGCGCAGGCCAACAACTCGACACGAGTGCGCACGGTGAAGGACGCAGCGCGCGAGCAGAATGGCACAGCAGCATGCGAGCCCCAGACGGGATCACTGAAGACCCAGGTGGGCGCGGCAATCCCAGCGCACTAGCCAGACCCCCGAGCACGCCGCTCGAGGGGGAGCGAGGCCATCAGCCATCGAGTGGCCATGCTGACGACAGGACCGCCATACGAGTGCATCGAGGAGATAGCACCACAGGAGGTAGTCGAAGAAGCTGCATGGATAGCGTGACGAGCGACACCACCCGCGACTCGAAACAAGTCCGAATAGGACTGCTAGCAGCAGCCAAAGTGCGTCAAGACCACCATGACGGGTACATGCATAGGCGACGCAACGACGTACCTGAGCCATGCACACCACCTACGAAACACCCGAAGCGACCCGTCGAGCCCACCAACCCGCCACGCCGACGCGGACGACTCAAGACGCGACCTACAAGAGTCCGTCGAGCGCGCGCATACGAAACGTGCACCCGGTCACGTCGGGACCATCCTAGGTCAATCGGGTCCACCGGATCCATCGGAAATAGACCACAGATGCTGGGGGAGCATCATAGGACCTCCAGGACCAAGCCCGAAGGATAGCGAGCCCGCTACTCAAAGGCCGCGCGCCTCCCATAGCCCCGATATGCAAGACGCACTATGACTTACCAAATCGGGCAATCACGCAAGCGTAGTACTTCGAGCCACGCCGCGAGTTGTATATGGACACAAGATTTTATTCACTCGTTTATTAGGATAAGTTTACTTATAAGTATCCGCTCCTTTTACTCATACTCCTGGTCCATTCATTGATTATATCCATGCTCCGTTTGTGGGGGAGTGTTGGAAGACAAACCGTCGAGTGGCTATGCCACTGCTGACATAATCACGTAGCATATTCTGGACACGTAGTTAGTTGGACCTTAGTCTGGTTTATCATACTGAAGTCAGGTTACTACTGCTGAAACTACCGTTTCTATAAAGTCGAGGGTTATTCAATCCGTGACACAATACTTCGAACAGCGAGGGATGGGACAGTTGCTGATGAAGGCCGCATACACGGGCGTAGCTGCTTCGCTCATCGGAGGGAAGACATGTCACTCCGCGACCATGATTTCACGTAGAGATGGAGCAGCGTCAGCACTGACGAAGGCCAAACTGCAACAAAGGTGGAAGGAGGTGAGGTATGCAGTGATAGACGAGTTTTCAATGCTAGGGAAGACATTTTTAGCAAAGATGTCTTTAAACATCAGCATTGGTAAGGAGGTCAAGTTGAAAGCGTCCAATGACCAATCTTTCGGAGACATCAACGTCATTCTCTGTGGCGATATGCACCAGTTTCCGCCCGTTGCTTGTGCGCGTAGGGAAGCATTGTTCTATCCCGCGAATAACGAGCGAGACACGACTATGTGTCAGATTGGACGGAGTGTCTACGAAGAATTCAGTACAGCCGTCGTTCTGCGCCAACAGATGCGAGTTACAGATTCGCAATGGCATGACTTCCTCCAACATCTTCGGCAAGGACAGGTGCAAGCTCACCACATGGAGATGCTCCATCAATTGCAACTCTCCCACCCAGCATGCCCTGTCACGGACTTCTCTTCCCCCCCATGGAGTGACGCTGTGTTAATCACCCCTCGACACGGCGTACGAACAAAATGGAACGCAAGTGCATTACGAAGGCATTGTGTAGAAAGTAACCAACCGTTATTCGTCTCCCACGCAAACGACCGCGTCAATGGGCGTCCATTGCAAGAGTCAGAACGCCTAGCTGTATTGCACCGTGAGAAAACGACGAGAAAAGCTGGAGACAACTTGCCGGAAACTGTCGAAGTAGCAGTTGGAATGCGGGTGATGGTGACAAGGAACCTGGACACAGATCTAGATATCACAAATGGTGCACGAGGTACGGTGATCGATATCATCCTCGAAGCCGCCGAACCGATGTCGATAGACGACAAAAACATTGTCCATCTGCAGTCACCCCCGACCTATATTCTAGTCAGGTTAGATAATACACGCGCGACACATCTGGAAGGGTTGAAAGACAACATCATTCCTATAGAACCTATCATAACCTCATTTCGTGTCTCAGTACAAGATCGCAAAACGGCGACACGTACCATCACCCGAAAGCAACTCCCGATCACTGCAGCGTACGCATGCACCGATTACCGTGCACAAGGTCAAACGATACCTGCAGTAATCATCAACATCGGAATGCCACCAACAGGTGGTCTCAGTCTCTTCAACCTGTACGTTGCGTTATCTCGTAGTGTGGGAAGGGATAGAATCCGCGTTCTCCAAGATTTCGACGAGAGATTTTTTTCAAAGTCACCCAAGTTACCGAGCTCACCACAGAAGACGAAAGACTGGAGATGTTGGATGCTCGAACGAAAATCTGGTGGACAAAGATGAGATCAGTGTCATCGGTGTAAAGGCACAAGGAAAAGAAGATGCACTGCTTCGGAACGATGGTAGGGAGGTCAGAGTGGATGGATTCAGACAAGTACAAAACATGAGGTCATGTAGCAAGTCAAGTGTTATCTGACATATATATATATGAGCGGCTTCGAGAGAGACGAGGTGAAGGCCACACAAGAGTGGGCAACCATCGACGATGAGGAAATGAATGCAAGAACGTGGCCACCCATCAACGATGACAAGACGGAGCACCCATCAATGACGACAAGGCGAGTGCAACAACATGAGACGCCACCGATCAAGGACGACAAGACGAGTGCAAGAACGTGAGGGGCCCACAAGAGTGGGCACCCATCAACGACGACAAGCGGAGTGCAACAACGTGAGGGACCCACAAGAGTGGGCACCCATCAACAACGACAAGCCAACCCATCAAGGACGACAAGACGACTGCAAGATCGTGAGGGGCCCACAAGAGTGGGCACCCATCAACGACGAGAAGCCGAGTACAAGAACGTGAGGGACCCACAAGAGTGGGCACCCATCAACGACGACAAGACGGCTGCAAGAACATGAGGGACCCACAAGAGTGGGCATCCATCAACGATGACAAGCCGAGTGCAACAACATGAGGGACCCACAAGAGTGAGCACCCATCGACAATGACAAGACAAGTGAAGCAGACTGCAACAGGGTGAATGTTGTGTTGGGCGAAAGTGGTGTGGGAAGAAATGTCCAACAACGGAGAATCACGTGAGCCATGAAAACAGTCTCATTTATGACCCGGCAAGAAACCTTGCAAGCAAGGTAACTCGGGAATTGCCGCCAGGTGGCGGCAGAAACCTTGCTTGATAGTTTGGCGGGGGACGAAAATGTGCCCCTGTTTCTGTCTTTTGCTTTTTATTCATCATGTCAGACGTCAACGTCCCATCTACAGATGAACGTAGTGCGCGTATTCGTCAGGAACTCGTTGACTCCGGTCTATATCTTGGAGATCGCAACATCCTTCAACATGTAGAGTGGAAAGCCAATGGACGAAAAGAAAGCTTGTTTGTAAAGGAAGCACCTCCAACACCCAGCAGCGAGGAGCAAAAAACATTGAGCGAGGATATAGTCGCCGATCTGGCGACACTGTCTGCTGTTGTTCGAGTCAACGACAACGGCTTTTGGCTAACAAGTGATGCAGGTTGTCGGGCACCAACGAACATAGCCCCTCACCTTCATGATGCCAAAGGTAGCTGTGTCAGTGTCTCTCCGGTGACTGGCATTTTCCGGGATGATTTCTTTATCTCGGTGGAAAATGCTCGGACCTTACAGCAGCGGATTGCTACTCCAGATTCGGACGAACGGCTCGGGTTTGCATGCAAGGGCGAAGGGCAATTTGCAGAATTAAAATTTCGTCATGTATTTTTTGAGGTGAGTCGGAGTCTTGAAAAGTAGTATGAAGCAATGAGGTGTTTAAGTATACTACCGAGGGAGAATGAGAAACGTTTGAATGTGAAAGGTTAAGTGTCGTCGGACAGACAAGAAAGAGAACCGATGGAGAATGAGAAGCGGAGAGGAATAGGACAAATTTTCCATATGACGGGTCAAGAAGAGATGGCACACAAGGACAGTGACAGACGATGGAGACGACGTATGGGGCAGGCATCGACGACGACGACGACGCGAGAGAAGGACGAAAGAAGTGTACGAGGGGCCTAGAACAGTGGGTACCCATCGACAACAGTCCCATGCAACGGACCGTCGAGATTTGGCACCCTTCGAGAGTGACAGACGACGGGGACGACGTGAAGACAACAGTCCAGTGCGAGGGGCCCAGAAGAGTCGGCACCCATCGACAGTGGCAGACGAAGGATACGAGGTGAGGACAACAGTCCAGTGCGAGGGGCCCACAAGAGTCGGCACCCATCGACAACAGTCTCATGCGAGAGGCCCACAAGAGTTGGCACCCATCGACGGTGACAGACGACTGGGACGAGGTGAGGACAACAGTCCAATGCGAGGGGTCCACAAGAGTGGGCACCCATCAACAACAGTCCCACGCGAGGGGCCGACACGAGTTGGCACCCATCGACAGCGACGGACCACTGGGACGACGTGAGGACAACAGTCCAGTGCGAGGGGCCCACAAGAGTGGGCACCCATCGGCAAGACCACTGGGACGACGTGGTTGAAGTTTAACGGTGATGATCACGAACAACTGTTACGTAATTTGTTGTTGACTATGTACGATATCAATCGAAAACGTACGAATTATGAACCGGAGAAACCTTGCAAGCAAGGTAATGCAGTTTCACGTACGGGGAGCAATGTGTCCTGCTTCGATGACCACGGTACCAGCAGCTCAGAAGCATGGCAGAACATTCGTCGTTTAACACGGTCTCGATGCCTTGCTCCGCCAGTGAAATCGTACTGACACTCCCACCCGGCTTCGGCGCTTTTGAGCACCCATCTTTAGCAGGGCTCGACCGGTGCTTGCCTGTCGAACGCCCATCGATTGGGTTTATCACTGGCCACACGTCGCACCCATGAGGCACTTCATGGTTTAGGGTTGTAGTTCGCGTGTAAGTGCAGGTTTAAAGGTTTAACTCTTCTCGAACCCTGTGGTTTGACTTCCTCTTCGTCACCTCTTTCTCGTAGGAATCCAGGGCTCCATCCGCCCGTTGACGATAGTGTCACATTGTCATATGACGGCGCGCCCTGACCGCCTCTCCTCACAGGTAGCCCCTCCAATTTCTGATGAACACTATACACTGCTGACAATACCTACGACTTGACTCCCTTTCGCGTCGACTCAATATGTCGTTTATGTGGTCAAAAAAGATGGACTCTGGTTTGAGACCATCATCCCCAGCCCTAAATCCAGTCGCACCCCCTTCTTCGTCGAACCTTGTCGAACCTAACCGAGATGGAAGTGTCGCCGGTAATTCGAAGAACAAGTACTACTGATCGCAGCTGACAAGCCCTCTTCTTCAGTATCTCATTCGTCTGATCGGACAGAATCTACGCAATGCTCCTGTAATCTGGCGCCTCTATCAGAACCTTCTTCATCTGCACGCTGCCCAGCCCACCGTCGATGGTAGTTTCTCAGAACATAACTGCTACTGATTGCAGCTGAAATCCCATTGCTCAGGAGTGCACATCGTCCCAAGGAGACGAATCCGTACCTCAATCAGGTCTTCGGCGAGCATTCACGATGCTACTCGAGATAGTTATGTCGCCGGTAATGTCCAAGAATATGCGTACTGATTGCAGCTGACAGGCCCCTTGTCCAGTACCCGTATCCCAGACACGCAATTACCCAAAGGAAATGCCCGGGGCGTTCATACCCTCCATCTTGAGTGATGGCCGAAACAATTCCGTAATAAACCAATCAGACCCTCCATTGTTGAACCCTGTCGAGGATACCCAAGATGAAAGTGTCGCTGGTAATGTCCTAGAGCATAAGTACTACCGATTGCAGCTGACAAGTCCTTTGCGCGCAGCAACTACCCCCATCTCGCCCAACAACAAAACGATCAATGTCATAGTGTTCGGCGAGAGTGGTGTCGGGAAATCTTCTGTCATCAACCTTATCGCCGGAAAGGAAGTTGCGAAACCCTCGTCAGACGTTGACGGTTGCACTATGTCCTCAGTTCCCATCGCTCTTGGCGACAGGAAAGTCTGTATATTCGACACTGTTGGCCTTGAAGAACCTCAGATGGGGGTCAATGGCTACCTCGTCGCCGTCGAACAGGCGTATCAGCTCGTTCAATCCCTGGGCAAGGCTGGTGGCGTTCACCTCTTACTCTTCTGCATTGCGTGCAGGCAGAATAACGGCAACTGTGCAGAGCAACTACCGGTTGTTCTCCGAGTTTCTTTGCAACAAACAAGTGCCTGTAGCACTCGTTTTCACCGGCCTCGAGAAGGAAGAGCGCATGGAAGACTGGTGGGAGAGGAACGCGAAAGACATCCAAGGACTATGGCATTCACAGCGTGGGCCATGTCTGCATCACAGCAGTCCGAGGCGATACTCCCGATCAAGATTACAAGTACCAGGAGTCGGCACGGGTGGTTCGGGACCTGTTGACGAAGTACGCTCTCGAGGATGATGCTTTTCTGCTTGACAGTCAAATATGGATCACCGCCTTTGGGAGGAGACTGATGGATCTGCTGGCAAAGATGCGTAATCCGATGCAAAGGGATATCGTGAAGGTTTTGACAAAACGTTGCAACTTGGACCCGGAGACTGCGAAAGAAGCTTGCACAGATCATGAAAGGCGGGGAACAAGAGGGAGCGGATGATCACGCACCTGCAGCTGGCGAGGAAGAGCGTCAAGAGAGGGCAGATGACTCACGCAGTTGCAGCCGGCGAGGAGGAGCACTAAGAGGGGGCAGATGCTCACATAGTTGCAGTCCAGCCTGAGCTCAGTGGGAGCGATACCTCGTAGTCCATGATAGAGTATTCTACTAGCACTTGTGTGCTGTTCTTTGTGTATGTTCTTTACCTCCTCTGCGATATTTTCGCTTAATCTATATATCTTCATCAACACACGAATTTATTTAGCTCGGGTTCATTCCTGGTCTACCACTCGTCCATTAGTGCTGAAGCGCTTTACCTTCGTGATGAGTTATCAGTCGACAGACAAGGACACGCCTCCAGCATGGGAATCTGCGGTAATGCTCCAACGGTAAGTGTCACTTGGCCTCCCGCATGCAGAGCACCAGCGTTCAAAATTTTTTTCGGCTTGGAGGGGAGGAAAGTACGCTGGCAAAGGGGGTCACGTCAAGTTGTTTCGTGGCTGTCATGAGATTCCAGAGCTCTCGAAAGTTCGAGTTTGAACACATTTGTTAAACGATGCTATGACGTGGGGGGACCCACCTAGTGATGGCATCTGGTTGAGCGAACCAGATGCCACCTTAGGTGCTAATCCTCGAGTCAAGAAACCAAGACTTAGACTATGTGATACTAAGTTGTTCTCTTCTGTCGATGAGTGTTTTCACGAATCACGAAGCACGTGCACGGAGGCATTTTATGTGGCACCAATTGTGGCGGTGAGGGGTGTGGGAAAAATGTGAGACTGCTGAAGACGAATAGGCGATTGAAACAAGTACTACTACTTCATCGACATGCAGGCCATACACCAGCCGTCCACAACGACCACCGATGCGGTCCCAATCGAAACTGGGCACGAAGACATGATGGTATGCTAATGGTTCAGTTACCGCGGCTTGTACATAAACTCATTCGTGTTTATTAAGCATGATGCCCAACTTGACTACTACGGAAGGCGTCTGGCTACGTGCTCGTCTGATCGCACTATCAAGCTCTTTGACGTCGTTGACGGTGAACTTTCAAAGTCATCCGGGGGTCACACGCTGAAGGGGTGGAGTCTTCGTTGCGCAACGTGTCAAATCAGTTATATAGGGCACTGACGTGTTTTCGATCAGCCACGTCGGACCTGTCTGGCAAGTCGCATGGGCCCATCCAAAATTCGGCAGCATCCTCGCGTCCTGTTCTTATGATGGGAAAGTACTCATTTGGAGAGAACAAACGCAAGGTCCTGCAGCAGGAGGATGGACGAAAGCGAAGGAACACACTTTGCACACGGCATCAGGTATGTCTTCCGACGTATTACCTCTAGTTTTTTCTGAGTATAACTGCACAGTCAACTCTATATCATGGGCTCCCCACGAGCTCGGCGCGATCTTGGCCTGCGCGTCTTCCGACGGGAAATTATCAGTTTTGACCTTCAGAGGTCCGTGTTCTTGATCCTTTCGACCAACTACGTTAGCTCTAATCCTGTAATGGACCGGTAGATGACGGGCAATGGAGTGCCGACATCTTCAACGGACATGCTATCGGGTGCAATGCCGTGTCCTGGGCACCTGCCACCCACCCCGGTTCGCTCATCCACCCCCAACAGCCCGGTGCACCTCCCCAACCCGCACCATTCAAGCGCTTCGCGAGCGCGGGTTGCGATAACCTCGTCAAGATCTGGGGATACCGCGAAGACTTGCAATCCTGGATCGAGGAAGACACCCTAGAAGGACATACGGACTGGGTGAGAGACGTTGCGTGGGCTCCCAACATCGGATTGCCGAGGAGCTACATCGCCACCGCGTCGCAGGTACGCGCCATCTGATTGTCAGCGAAATGCGTCTAAAGCCTATTGGACAGGACAAGTCCGTCCTTATCTGGAGGAAAGACACTCCGACCTCCCCGTGGGTCAAGACAGCGCTCGACCCCTCAACCGCAGCCTCCGCCAATACCGTGACGGCCCCTGGCAAATTCCCCGATGTTGTGTGGCGTGTCTCGTGGAGTCTCGCGGGCAACATTCTGGCTGTGAGCTGTGGTGATGGCAAGGTGACATTATGGAAGGAGAACTTGAAAGGCGTCTGGGAGTGTGTGAGCAATTTGAACAGTTAATTACTACGACGATACGTCTGTGCTCGTGCAATCGCCATGTAAGCTATCGTACGACAGACTGCCCTTAAAATAATTCATGTCCGTTACAGACGCCATGCTCGGACGAATCGATGGTGTGGTAGGAACCATGTTAGAGAAACCATGTGTGTACCGACGAGATAGGATTATCAGTGAGAGACCCTTTTTCACATGCTTCGAACACAGCCCTGGACAAGCACGATGTCGAGAGTCGAAACTCGTCGTTCAACGGCGGAAGCCGATACATGACATCTATCATTCGCTGGCAGGCGACAAACACACATACGGCGTATGTATGTATATCTTTTGATACAGCGGATAGACTTCTCACTTCTCGAGAGATGCTGTTACGCGGGCCGGTGTCGGGAGCAGAGCAGTGCTCGGTGGATCGTGTCATCGTTTGCGTTGCGGTATTGCAGGCGTGCTGAGGAAGTTTCATATCGATTCGATATCTGCCAGTGCCTCGCTGTTGTTCCTGATGCGAACTATAGGCACATTCATGCTCCCGGACCGTAGCTAACGAGACGGTAGGAACTTGATGGATGGTGTCGAGCGTTGGCGCCTTGACGAGTGATCGGAAGGTTACTTCGCACAAAACAGCTGGTGTCTGCATCAGGAGCCAACGGGGAAGGCCAGTCATCCATTCGTATACGACCCTGCCAGTACGCTCTGAGTCATCGCATATCTCAGTCCCGCCTAAGAGTTCGTACCTCGGGCAGATCTCATGATGATATCTTCGGCTTTATTTCGCACCGTCCTGTCCGTTGTGCAGAACATTGCTGACTGTCGTGTACGTATTGACCAGAAGTCACGCGGGAACCACCAGCGTCCTGGACTCGGGTGATCAAACTGAGACTCGAATTTCACTTCGGTCGTCTGAACCCAATTCGTACAATCGGCTCGGATGTTGGAACCTCCCCGGGCCTTCCACTTTCTGCGACCTGAACATGCCCCGGGCCCTCGGTAATTTTGAATCATCATCGCATCTTCCAAACTCTCGCAGAGGAATTGATTTACTAGTGCCTCACCTTGCTCTAGAACCATCGCCACACGCGACGCGATAGAAGACGGAGCAGACACCCGCCATGACCGGACCGCGTGACGACGCACACGCAGGCCTCCTTCCTGGCCCTTCCAAGGACAGAAATAGCACGGGGTGCGTGCTCGATAGCTCTCTCGATATGTAGCGCGTACCTCCGGAAGGGGCTCCAGGGGCTCCGAGCCCACCGAACATTCAGGCCTTCAGGGGGCCCTCATCAGACTTCCGTGTCGTCGAATCCCAGTGGCACCCATCGATCCGTGGCCTCGGACACGGACAGACAGCCTTCTCAGTCTCAGATGGCAAGAGGCACATCCGGCTTCCGGAAGCATCCCGAGGCCGGTCTCGACTCTCGCCCCTGGACTGGTGATTTGATTATGTGCGACGGTCCTGGGGGAGCCGCGTACAGAATGCTGGTGTGATCCTTCTTCTTCTTCTTCTCGTTGTCTTGCGCGTGGTGCGTCGTGAAAAAAGTTTGCGCCGTTCATTCGGTAACGTGAGCGAGTGCCTTGAAGGGTCCGATTGAACGGCTGTGCTGGTGCTGACAGCGCTGACGTGTCAGTAGGCAGGCATCAAGCTTTCAAGGCACATGAGTCTGGACCCCATCGAGCATCTTCACAAGAAGAGCTATGCATGCAAGGTCGTGTATGGCATGTACGTGCAAACAATGTCCACGAGGTGATGGCATCGAATTCGTGCTGCCATTCGTCCGAGGCACTGGCCAATTGCAAGGGTGTTCTATTCCCATGCTCGTTCCCGCGTTCGTTTGGCCCCATGCGATATAGAACTCAGTAGAATATTTACTCGATGATCTGGTAAGTCACTGTATTACTGGTAAGTACCTGTGGAATACTACCAACGGGATAAGTAAGAAGAATGGAAGTAACTAAGTGAGTACACACCTCAGTGATCTGGTAAGTCACTGAGGCGAAGGTTTGAAGTGCTACATGTGATTAGGTCAGCGGTGGCTATACCATACTACGTTTGAGTATTCCAACATGGTGTCCTGCAAAATAACCTCTCACTGCTCTGAGCCTCACTACTAATCCATGAGCACAAGACTTAAGTTACTGAATTATGTGGTACGCTACACCAAGATACAAAACATGACGATCTACAGTATGATATGTCCAACAACATCCCCTTCACGACAGACTCCTCGTCCCGAGTCCCGAGTCCCGCCCTCAACAGAGCTGCCACATCTTTACATAGTCGCTAAAAAAGCGTGCCAAACAATCAGAAAAAATCAGTCGTAGTACAGGCACCCGAAAAAAAGCAAACATACATGATGAACGACTCGCTCTCGCCGTCAGAGCCCCACGTGGGATACCACGTATCCTGGCTTTCAGCAAAATTGCGCATCGCGATGTTGGATCCATCCAGCCACGGCTTGCCGCCCGCGTTGTCCGGGAACCACCCGTTGGTGCCGCCAACGGCAAGATTCAAGATCAAATAGAAGGCTGCAACGAACAACAACGATCGATGGGGGACCACGTCAGTGACAGCGCTCGGTGGCTAAACGGTGCCAGACACTCACGCTGGTCGAATGGCGAGGCGTTCGTCCCATTGATCCACGGGTTTTCAAGCACGATTGGGGTCGTGCCGTTTTGGACGACCGGGGGGAAGTTTCCGCGCGTGAAAAAGGGCTCGTTGAACGTCAGCTCGAGCATGTAGTGAAGCCTCGTGTCAACGTAGATGCGCCTGTCAGTGAAAAGCTGATCTCAGCGACGCCCTCGGTGGCAAAATGGCAGAAGAAGCAGAAGGAGAAATGGGCGTACAAAAGTCCGACGTCCATTCTAGGGCATACGTGTGGAATCCCTCGCCATAATCGGTACGGCGCTGCGTCCACCACCCGAAGGTTTTGTAAACTGCATTCAGGAACGTCAGGGGACCCCAATTGAGTGAGCCGCGGACATAGTCAATTCCTCTGCAGTGCATGTGCGTCAGGGATTCCGGAAGCGGAGATGAGTACGGCATGAAACTCACTGGTCGGGATATGAACGGCCGTTGCCCCGAGATTCCATGAGGTCGATTTCACCGCTGAGTGGCCAAGGTCCGTAGGTGTCGTTGACGGGAAGCATCCAGATGGCAGGCCAAAGCTACGCGAAGATGAGAACGGGAACACTAAACCGAATCCCGTATTGATGCTTACCCAGTCGCTGGAACATGTGCGGGTCAATATCGCAACGTTGACGTGAGTAGAGTGGGCGCTTACCCTCTTGGGAGTTTTGCCCTGACCTCGACGCGGCCGTATTTAATACTGGCGCTGTTTCTGGTGCTGATGCGTGCACTCTGCACGGGGTTGATAATAGCTCCTGTCGTAGTATTGCTGACTGCACCGCAGGACTGGTAGTACGCAGTGGCATCGAAGGAGGTAGCATTCGACGGGTTGGTAATATTGTAGGTGCAGTCGGTGAGGTTGTACGAGTACCCATTGAACATATTCTCCGACCCGATGATGTCTGACGTCAGAGTAGGTGTGATGTAAAGGTATCCGTCCTGGACATAGGAATTGTTCGTCGAGGACGTTGTCATCTCGAATTCGCCATTGCTGGAAAAAAAAAGTAGCTTGAGGTTAGTTTTCATTGTGGATCCGAAGCAGGATAAATTACATACCCAAACCCTCCGAGCGAGACCTCGTGGAACCACTTGGAGCCAGTGCCGAAGACAGTACCGGTATCAGTGTCGAACTCCTCGTCCAACACCATGCACAAGTTGCCTTTGATCATGGGGACGCTCTTGTACCCGAAATAGCACCGGATAGCAGACGCAGCAATGCCGAGGAACGCGACGCCGTACGTCAGGAAATACGCAATGCGCGCGTAGGGGTCTTTCTTCGTGACCCACGGCTTCTCGAGGGTGCTGGGGTCCTCGAGGAAGGTAGAGCGCATACGCTTGGGCTTCTTGGGTGCCAGCGACGCAGTGGTTGAGTGCGCGGTCACCGGCCGGGGCGGCGGGGCGGCGAAGGTCTCGCGGAGGCGTATGCCGATGAGTTGCGCGGCATGGGGGCGGGACGGCTGCCGTAGTAGGACGCGGTGCGCGGGATATCGGTGCGGGAGGCAAGCAACATGCCGGGGCGGGGTACTGCCTCTGGTTCGAACTCGCCTGCGAGGGCTGGGCTTGGGAGGGGGGACCCTCGACTGGATGGGTCATAGTTGCTCACGCTGGCTGGAGGTGAGAACGGGTTGGAGGTGCCTGACGTCGAAGGACGGGATGCAGTTGGAGAAGAGAGCGTCTGCCATTGGCGCAGAGGGCTAGGGGGGTCCGCACGTCTCTCATCAGCGATGAAGAAGGGTGACTGAGAGGGGGGCCTGACTGAGTCACCGTGAGTGCTGGGACTGGGAGAGTGGGACATGGAGGAGAGAGATGATGCAGCAGTCAACGAGTCGGAGGAATGTCGAGACTTGGAGTGCTATGAATGTCCGAGGATTTGGAGGAGCACTTGCAAGCAGATATAAGGGCCATCCCTCCAGCAAATCCACATCCCGCATCAATGGCATATCCCAAGAATCCAAGGGGTCTCGATTTCCTTATCTGACCGGAACCTCGTAATCGCCGTGAGAACAAGGTACCATTATTGCCTCGTTCATGGAACCAAATGAGGAACCGGAGATTGATCGGGCTAAGATGCCACGATCGATCGACAAAAACATCCAGGACGCCTCCGTCACAAAAAGGCAATCTATGTATGAACGGCGAGTCACGCCGTTAGGGTCCAGACGTCCAGGGATTAGACGCCCATAACTGCTATCTATGTACCTGTGCCCGACAGCTGATGTGAGTATCCAACATCTTAGAAGCCCAACATTCATCCTGCCAGTGTGATCATCAACAACGTCCATGATGCTCAGGCTGTCAACGCCTTGTTCCATGCCTTGTCATCCAGGTTCAGGGGAGCAGTGAGGGTCTCGCCAAGCCTGTGTCCTGCACGTCACGGATGCTAGCATGCATTTCTATAAGCCTTGATGCAGATGATCATTAACGTGACGGAAGATGCTGTCCCTAGAGGCACAAGGGTTAACGAAGATATCACGCGCCCCGCCTGCCCGCCTGCTAACAATTGGAAGGTGACGAGAGATGGAGTCCCTAGAGACACACGGGTTTATGAAAAATATTACGGGGCCGCCGCCGCCAGCTAGCAGACGTGGATAAGTTCCAAGCCCCTCACTAATCCTCAGTTGGCAAGTTAGCGTTGAATCAAGGCAGGGTTAAACGCACCACCGTCCCTGAGTTTGATGCAGATGGCTCCACCGGACAACCTCAGGCTCCCGCATCTTCCATTTAGTTGGATTGGCTAATTGGCAGGGAGAATACGGGTCGCAGTTTAACCAAAACTAGTCTCGGCCGACACCACCTACAGAAACATGGAAGTGCTCAAAAATTTTGTGCTTGCATGACAACTGCCACATTTGGTCGACGTATAAGAGAACCTTTTCCTCCACCAATAGTATTCAGCCGCCAGAGCCTTTGGAAATTCTGACCCACGCAGATGCGCGGAGCGCATGCAGTGCACGCGTCCCTTCCCGATGCCGTACCACCATTACCAAATGTTTAATTCTTCGATCTGCCACAGGCAACTTGGCAACTGCAGCATGCTCGTTCTTTTGGGGAGCTTCTTTCACATGGAATCACACAATCAAGATGTTTGATAGCAGTCGAAACCTCCCGGAAGTACACGTATGACTACAATGAGCTCGCACGTTCACCCGCCGTGACGGCTCCTTCGTGGCACAACAAAACTCCATTTACCGTTATGTGTACGACAGTACTAAGTCGTCGTCTGTTGATATTCCAAGTGCCACTCTCATGCGGTGCAAGGCCAAAGGCAACACCACAACCCTTCAGGCCCAGGGCTTATCTGAACGCTCGACGACATCTCGGAGCAAAGGAATGCTTGGTCTCTGACCAACACCCGCACCGAGTCAGCCATCCTCGACTCACCCTGGCTCTGAAACATGACGTTGAATGATGCACAGCCAGACTCATCGGCGATGTGACATCACTTTTGCACTCGGTGACGTTCAAACGTTCACCGATGGTCTTGGAACTACGTTGTTTTTTGATTAAGTCCGCGGCGTCAAACGTTCAAACGATACGGAACGTCGGCATGGGTTTGTTGCAGTAAAAAAAACGAACGAGAAATAAGGGAGAGACAAAGGCAATGACATATCAGGACATGACAGGGACGCAATGAACTCGCGTCTATTACCGACTTCTCTCTCAGGCGGTGGTAGGTCGCCGAACGACATCCATGCTAATTCGACGGAGGAAAGGCATGGCAGGGATGCGAGGAAGTCGTGTTTAGCATTCACCTCACTCTCAGCCTCTCATGCTGTGGAGTGAGACAGTTAGTGGTATGTCGCAGGAGACGTCCATGTCGAGTTGACGAGGAGAAAACAAGCCACAGATGGGCATGCCAAGGACTCGAGGAAGCCGTGTTCAGCAACAACCCCGCTCTCAGGCTGTGGAGTGAGACGCCCCAGGTTAGTGGTATGTCGGCGGGATACATACATGTCGAATTGACGGAAGATCAGAGAGCGAGCCGAAGCAAACATCGGAGGAAGTCGCGTTCAGTGCCAAGCTCACTCTCAGGCTGTGGAGTGAGACGCCCCAGGTTAGTGGTATGTCGGCGGGAGACATCCATGTCGAGTTGACGGAACATCAGAGAGCGAGCCGAAGAAAAACATCGGAGGGACGCGAGGAAGTCGCGTCTAGCGCCAAGCTCACTCTCAGGCTGTGGAGTGAGACGCCACAGGTGAGTGGTATGTCGGCGGGGGGGCATCCATGTCAAGTTGACGGATTCCAGATCCGAGCGAGCCGAAGAAGCATATGGCAGGGACGCGAGGAAGCCGCGTTTAACACCCACCTCACTCTCAGGCTGTGGAGTGAGTCGCCCCAGGTCAATGGTAGGCCATAGAGCGACACCCATGTCACTTTGATGGAGGATCAGAACGGGCAGAGAAACGACAAAACCAGAACGACATAGGCGATTTCCTTCGTATGATATTCTGACATAGTGCACGCGCCGCGTCGTACCGCATAGCCACCATGTTATCAACCTAGAAAGGCTATATGTAGTATGTAGCTTCTGAATGCGCGTTTCGGGGAGCATCATGATGTTGCGGGGTCAAGGGGCGGCGGTAGCGCGGCATGTACATCATATGGCCTCGGACGGCATGGAGTGCATGGCGAAAGCTCATTTCCTTTGACGACAGGAGGGTCGACGAGTGGGGGAGGTTATCGTAGATAACATGGGGGGGAAGACCATGGACGTTCCTAAAGAATCATGATGGCCACATTGAACATGATGGTGTTTTGATGCTGACATCTTCCCCCTGAGGATCTCAAGCATCATGAGAACGATACTACCGGAGGTGGGTATCCTTGAGCGGGAAACCTTGCGTCGATAACAGTGTGATGCGGAAGTTCTCTTGCAGAAACAAAAGCGAAGTCTGCTGAATCGCATGATTGGTGGAGTGGTGGAGTGATCATCATGATGCGCCATTTGGGCCAGAAACAGCGGCATGTGATCACAGACAAGCTTCTGTCTGCCAGTGTTCGACACGATCTGTCCAACATGACACGATCTTGCCAATTCCGCTGCTAAGATGCTTTGTTTGGACGATTGAAGGGAAGGAAGGGCATCTAATGACAAAAAGGAATAGCTGACTTCCCGTTTCGCGCGACGGAAGCCCCTAGGTTAACGTTTGGCATGGTGGGGTACAATCTCACCGGACATTATCAATATGAAAGTTTCAAATCTGAACTTCTTAGAGACGAGCGAACTGCAAAGGAATGCACCTACCTCTGATTGCTTTTTGGTCCTACCACACGATCGATTGCAAAATCATTCACTATCGGGCGCCTCTTGTCACATGCTGCCTTGGCAACAAAGTCATAGTACTTGCCCCAGACAGTTTAGACCTGCAATGTAGCCTAACCAAATCCAATATACTAGGGAATCCTGATAATCTGGATTGTTCGCTTCAAAGACTTTTTCGTGCCAGTGGAGTAGCAGCCAAGTAGCAGCTGCATCAATACTTGGCAGGACAATATTTGAAGCTCCTGAGCAGAGTATTACGTGCTGTGTAACATTCTTCACCCCGTTGTTCCATTCCCTTTGCAGGGATCTAAAAATATGGACGGGGCCCCGTGCACGCTCGATGTTTGCTTCCGTAGGCACGGGCATCACCTTTGCTGGTCTATGAAATGGATGCAGCGCAGTACCAGCGCACCAGCGGTCGCAGAAGCAGATAGTTCTGGAAGGCACGTTGGCAGTAGACAGGAAGGCAGGCACATTTGAGGGGAAGACGTAGCTTCGTAACATCGATTATAAGGGACGTGGGTGCGAGTGAACAAGGAGGGATATCGGTGGTTTCAAGATGGGTCGTGGCAGTGAGAAGCTGTGTTCAATTAAGCCGCCGGACAAGCTCTATGATATCGTACTAGTAGGACGCGACGTTACGGCGACGTAAGTGGGGAAATGTTAGGAAATGACCAAGGAAATGATCCACCCTGCGGCGACTCTGACCTTGCTGCCGGCACTTAGAGAGCCTTGACCTGAAGGAGCTTGCTAAATTGTGTACCCTGAACTTGCTCGCTACCGCACATACCCAACGCCCATCGATATTGATTCCCAACGCCCGCCGATATGGATACCCTCTGAGGTGATAGGCGGGTGGAAGGGGAGTCCTCGTGCTGGTGCTGGCAAGGAGGGACTGGGACAATTGATTACTGAGCTAATTTGGCGGAGATACTGCAAGTAATGCCGGTACCGCTGTTTTGTTTCCAATTTTGGTTTAGTTTTTTTTACCTTGCCACATGGTCACTGTGAACTTCCTCGACTACTACTTGCTACTACAGTACCTCTGTTGATTTGCGCGCTGTACAAAAAGCGACGACGTGTATGTATCGAGAAGGATGGTCGCCGCTTCTATGGTCATAAAGTCACGGAAAAAGATTAGCAACGGTGCTGGATCAAAGTCCTCGGACTAGCCCGATGTGGTGTGATGTCGACAGCCGTCCAAGGGTACACGAATTGTTGTTGTTGTATCCAAGCTTTGTTTGGCTCACCAACTTCTTCAGACCAAGGCTGCGTGTCAGCCGTTGCCGGGTTGTATGCTGGCTATCGCGATTCATCATCATATCCCCTCTCATAGCAGAATCATGATACTGATGGGCCATCTTGTCGCACGATGTCCGGGGCGTCATTAAACGTGTTGTCCGGATGAATTACCTGGTCATGGTAGGCCAGCCTCGAGCTCAAAATCCGACGTACGAGGGATTGGACCAAAAATAAGAAAAGTTGATCAGGCACCCGGTCCGGTTTTGTCCAGGATGAATGCCACCATCATCCTTTCCTCCGCATTCGCAAAAGGCATCTATCTACAACTGGCAGGTTAACTGACGCCAGCTGTGTATCAACGCGATTTCACGGATCCTCTCACGATGTTTGCTTACTTCTGTCCTTTTTGGCCTGAATCTACACCTTGTGGATCTGATGGTAAGCTTATGTCCGTCTGAGTCGTGTCTGATGCTATTGGTATTGTGCTGCCAGTCCTTGACAATTCATTCTCGGCACTTGAGCAATCCGCGTCCTCCAACTTATCATCGCAGGGTTTTGGACTGACTTATGCCGATTAACCGAAGAAGAGAAGAAGAATAGTGTCAAGCAGTGCCATCGCATACGGTATGCATCACAATCCAGGTTATCCACGAGTCAGTCCAAGTAGACACCAAGGCCAGGACTCCGGACTCCTCTGCGTAATTGGATTTACAATATTTCATCCTACTTCAATGCCTTCGCTCATCCTTGCCCCATTCTGCTTGCCGACCCTGCTTTCGGAGCCATCTTACTTATATCCTTCCCCGAGTAACGTCTCCATTCCTTGATCCCTTTCCGCCATACATTGTTGCTCCCCCCTCAACACACCTCTCGGGGCATCAACATGTCTATGGACTATGATGCGTACGACGCCTTGCTCCATCACATCTTCAAGCGCGTAAGTAGTGTCTACATCGTCATCCCTGCTTGCATGGCGCACTGGACCTAACTGCCCCTGTCCTTTCCCCCTAGACTCAAGGCGATGCATGGTTCAAGCCCACAGAGGAGAACATCTCTGCCGGGGTCTGTATACGCGTCGAACCAGGCCACTTCAGGGTCTTCCCATACGAGAACCCCTACCTTGCACCCTTTGAAGCAGCAATCCGCATTCTGAACCCTGTCGTTGCGGTAAAAGTGCGGAGTGCTGCAGTCCATGCCGCCTTGGCAACCGTGTACGTTCCCCACAGTCACCCTTCCCGTGTTTCCACCAGCGTTTACCCGCGTGATTCTAGCGCTGATGACGCGTCGGCAATCTACGTCGATCAGAACACCAGGATTCAGATAATTGACTCCATCGCCATGCTGCCAAGAGCAGAGAAAGAACAGTGCGGAGCTTTCATCGTAAGACCTTCTCTTCTAACGCCACTCGACCCATTGACTTTGACGTCATCTTTCTGATGCAGAGAGACGAGCGTGTGCTTGTTCTTTGGTCGAACGACTTGGATGGCATCATTCCACTGGCCCGCGACTTTGAAGACAAGTTGATCAAACTCGTGTGGCGTGCACGCACAACCATTTCCGCCCCTCCCTCGGAGATATCACCCTTCCGGCCACCCTTCCGACGACGATCTCATCGAAAAGCCGAAGGAATGAGGCTTACAACCGACGTCATCCCTGTGACAGACAGAGAACGTGCCAACAGGCCGAAACCGAAGTCCTCAAGCTGGGCGTCTCTTCAGTTGGCGCTCAACCCGCTCTGACCACGAGAAGGATGCCGAGAACGCAGCACCCGAACAACGTCGCACGAAGCTCATCGCCCCCATCTACAACGGCCTTGGCTGTGCGTTAGCTATCCGTGCGTGTTTCCGCGATTGCGACATCAATGATTCACTAATTTGATTCTTGTGCCAGTCTTCATTGGTTCTGGTGTCAGCATGCTCTTGCAGGAGTCGCTCTTGGATGGGGAGTGGATTAGGTTTGCCCTTCTCGTCACTGCGACCCTTGTCGTTCTGCGTGTCCATCGTAAGTGGGCTCCGAACTATCCAAGGCACTCTCAGCTAATCAGGTTCCTATTATCAGTTCTTCTGTAACCAAATTGTCGGCAACGTCGGAATGATGTAGGGATAAACGCCACCCCACGGTTTGAACCTCTGCTGACCTCTTCATAGCTTCGGACCCGTCGCTCAGTTCTACGAGAACTCTCGGTACTACTCCGCGAGAATACCCGAAGCCAACAAGGAGGTCGACTCGAATCTCCCCCACATCACCATCGAACTGCCCGTCTACAAAGAGAGCTTAGAGCAAACGATGTGAGCACCACCCGCCACTGGCAGGACTTGTCGTCGTAGTAGTAGACCCGCACTCACGCGTTCGCGTTCTACACAGCTCCCCCTCTGTCTTTTCCCTCAAAAAGGCGATGCAGACGTACGCGCGCCAAGGCGGACACGTCCGCCATCTTCGTGCACGACGACGGTCTCCAACTGCTCCCTGAGAAGGAGCGCGAGGAGCGCATCTCGTTCTACGCAGGACCACAACATCGGCTGGGTCGCGCGTCCCCCGCACGACTCAGCCCCAGGCGGCTTCAAGCGGGCCGGGCGGTTCAAGAAGGCGTCTAACATGAACTACGGGCTCGCGCTCAGCCTGAAGCTGGAGAAGCACCTCAAGGCGTTCCAGGAGGCCGAGGAGAGCGGCGAGCTGGATGTGGACGAGCACGAGCCTCTCGAGGACCGGGCGCTGCATATGGCGTGCGACGAGGTCTTCGCCGAGAGCGGCGAGAAGTGGAAGCCGTGGGCGTCCAACGGGAAATCGCTCCGCGTGGGCGAGATCATCCTTCTGGTTGATGCAGACACTATCGTCCCCGAGGACTGTCTCCGTGATGCCGCGCGCGAGCTCGCCGAAAGCCCCGAGGTTGCGATCATCCAGCACGAGTCAGGTAAGGACGTGTCATTACGTTGGTCTTTGCCAAGGACATTCTCTCAATCTCAGATCCTCATCCTGTGCAGATGTCATGCAGGTCGCCAATCACTACTTCGAGAACGGAATCGCCCACTTCACGCGCCGCATCAACAAGTGCATCTCGCTCGGCTGCTCGAACGGCGAGGTGGCCCCCTTCGTTGGCCACAACGCGTTTCTGCGGTGGTCTGCGCTGCAAGACGCCGCATTTGTCGACCCTGCTGATGGCCAGAAGAAGATCTGGTCGGAATCAAATGTGTCAGAGGACTTTGACATGGCCTTGAGGCTTCAGGTACGTCTGTCTGTTACCAGTTAGGCACCGTGCACTCAGGCTGACCGCCACGGCACCCCGTTTGACATGTGTAGCTGAAAAGCTACACCATCCGGTGGGCGACATACTCACAGGGCGGCTTCAAGGAGGGTGTATCCCTTACCGTCGACGATGAGCTGAACAGGTGGCAGAAGTACTCCTATGGTGCGGTTGTGATGGTGTCCCTACGCGGGGTTGGCACATCTGCTGACGTGACATGATTCTGTTTGCAGGCTGCAGCGAGCTCATTTTCAACCCGTTGATTGACTGGTGGCGCCTCGGACCGATCAACAAGCAGCTTCGCGTCTTCGTGTGGTCAGATGCACCGGTGCACTACAAACTCAGCATGATGTCGTGTACGTACGCCTCCTCGTTCTCGTTCTCGTTCACGTGGTTTATGCGCCTGCGCTGACGTCTTACCGCCATTCCAGATATGTTCTCTTACTGTAAGTGGACCAGATCAAGATTGGGCGCAAAACGATAGCGGATCTAGAGCTTCGAGGGCTGACTGGAATTCCTTTTTCTTCTTTCATTTGCACAGATGGTATCGCCGCATCAGCCATGCTTTCTCTGTTGAACTATTTCATTCTCGGATTCGCCATCCAGACGGACGGATATTATCAACACAGCTTCGAGGTCCTCCTGTCCATCATTTGGGTGTTCCCTGGATCGGGAAACCTGGGCTACACCATGCTCGAGTACCGCCTCGGGATTCGCAGCCTGATCGATTCACTCATCGAGACCTGTACTTGGATACCATTCTTGTTCGTCCCTTTTTTTTGGCGCTCCCTAGATGTTATCCCCGCTGACCGATGTGACTTCATTTCTTTCCATATGGTGCCGTATCGCAACGCCACACGCCACGAATCACAGCTTCTTCTTCTTCGGCGGGCTAAGCATCCACCTCTCCGTCGCGCTCCTCGCCCACATGTTCAGCTACAACATCACGTGGGGCGCGACGAAGAAGGAGGTCGAGCGCTCGAACTTCTTCATCGAGGTCCCGCGCATCCTGCGGCGCTTCTGGTTCGCGTTCGCGCTCTCCTTCGCGTGCTTTGCCATGATCGTTGTGTTCAGCCTCCCCGTCGTCACCCCGGGCTGGCAGATCCCGGGGACGTACTGGGCGGTGATCTTGCCGCTTGCGCTCGTCGCGGGGAGCCATATTATTTTCCCGGTGAGTGCGCTCGTCGCTGGGTGGCGGACGACAGGCGTGTTCTTGGTTCGCGCTGCTGACACGCCTTTGTAGATCGTGCTCAATCCGTGGCTGATGATTTTCTCTTACTAATGTGTCGGCGCTTCTGAGGAGCGAGTGTGAGTGCGCAGCCGTAGTCTCATTATGGACGATTTTTCTCTCTCAATAATATCTTGGAGCGTGAATGTGCATAGACTTAAATTATGTTATTCCTGGGAGCCGTCCAGCTTGTAATCTGTCCGAAGCACGATACTTTGTATTCCAGATGAGTTTGAACGTTTGAACTGCTCTGAGGGTGATGACTTCATCGCATTATAGGTTAGTTCATACTTGGGCAGCCTCGTACTCAATTCGTACTGTAGCTTCGCCTTCGCCGCCGCCGTCGTCGTCATTGGGAAACTCGAGGCTCGAGCTTATCTTATCTTTCTTCTATAGCTGATATCTTGCTTGAAGCAGGGCTAAGTTTGGCACCAGCTGGTATGGCCGCTGTCAACCCTGCGGACCTGACAGTACTAGTACTTGGGGACAACATTAATATTTTGGTACTGCAGCTCCGCCGTCATCGTCGTTGTCGGGGGAGCCCAAGCCTCGAGCTTATATTTTTTTCTCATATGTACCTTCAAGCAGGGCTAAATTGGGCACCAGCTGGCATGGTCAGCCCTGCGGGCCTGACGGTGGCGAACGCCACCAATGTTTTGCACGACACAACTCACTCGCTCCATGCAGGAGTCGTTTCCGCCACCAAGGGTACTCGGGTACTCGAACTCCGGAGGGTACTATCAGCCCGTTCGCATACACATCTATGTGCGAAAATTGCTAGACACTCCAATGAAAGATATTTTATTACGACCGGAAGAGGTATAGGTATATTGGACTCGGACCGCGATATCGGAGGTACAGTCGACTCTCTTATAACCCATACCTCTCGGGATAGGTCTGGGGTATGGGTTTTGGAGAGTATGGGTTTTGAGTGAGATTGACCACTGACGAGCCAAAGTTCATTAACTATCAATATCTGTCTATACAATCGAAACTACTACCATTACCGTAGAATATGAGCTATTTAGATCCAAAATAGCTTGTCAAATTCATGGTTTGCATCTCGAGAACCCAATGTCCTCTTCCCAACCAAGCACAGATTGACCCTAACTTACGCACCAATGGATCATCAAATTCCTCAATGTATTTTCCCAAAACTAACGCTGCCTGGAGTGCTTCACTACGTGTAGAAACAGGTTTGACACTGGGCTTGTTGCTATCCGCCTCATTGCTATTCTCACCGAACGTTTGCTTCCTGCGCTGCTTTTGCATCCACCATAGCTTGATAGATATCTTCGTCAATCGCCTCGAAGATGTTGTGTGTCTTGACAGCCGGATTGAGAAGCTCGGCCACATCCATTCAGTTTGAAGGTTGGAGTGCCCCAGCAGCCTCCAGATCATATCACAGATGGTCTTCTCGGGGTCACTACATTCAGTGGCTTGACGTTGGGAGATGCAAAAATAGTGATTATATAATCAAAATTTCCTAATGGGGTATAATTTCGGAGATATCCGAGTACATGTATGGGTTATGTTGGGGTTATGACACCACAAATCAGTATGGGTTATGGGGTATGGGAGAGTATGGGTTATTGATACGAAATCCCCGCATACCGACTTGGGAAACTGAAAATCCTATGGGTTATCAAGGAGTATGGGTTATATGGGGTATGGGTTATAAGAGAGTCGACTGTACAATGTACACAGGAAGGGCATGCATAATAGACAGGTTAGTTGTCACCAGCTCTGCGTTTCAATTCGAAACGTCATGCGTCATGCTTTGGCGCCAACGCCTGCAGGCTACAGCCACCGCACGCGCTCCGCTCCGTTGCTCCATTCGCATCTCCTAGGCACTCCAATGAACAATCGCGAGAGGGGTAGGAAGGGGAAGGTATGTAATGGAAGGCTAATAAATCGCGATTCGCGATATCGGACGCACCTCCCCTCCGTCGCGCGAGAAAACATGGAAGCAGTTTTTGGCCCTTATCCTTGTTGTCCCTTGTACCTTTGCCGTGACGTGCATCGTGCAGGCCTACTAGGATTGGGTTAAGTGGTTCCGAGTCACCAGAATAACTGAGATTAAAGTTTTAGCTCGCTTCCCTGCACCTTGGACGTGGCCGCATGTTGTGGCGCGTTTGGCACAAAGAAACGTGGGTTCCTAGCAGTCCAGAGCAAGCAGCCAGCGCTGTTTTTCTTGTCTGTGTTGCAGGTGCTTTTCGAACACGCTGTTTAGATGTTGACTCGTGCTCCGGTATTTGCGGGGCGGGCAGGTCATTGGAAGAGAGAGGGCAACTGGAGGCCAGACGTATCGGGTCGATCAGCATCTCAAAAAGTTGGCGATATTCTAGGGTATTCGGGGAAAGTTCACACAGGAGGCTAATTCTCAGTTCCATTGGGGCTGATCAGCCCGTGCTGGTGGATGAGTGGACTGGGCAGCGTGTACGAGGGTGAATACGAGGGTTGAATTCGAGGCTGGAATGCATGGCACACGCCGCACGCTGACGCATTATGTCGTACTCGGGAATTACGGCGGCGGACGAGGAGTGCACGCAAATGCCAAGCCTCGCCTTCGTTCAGGTCGGTAATGTCCGTGTTTTGACATGTTTGGTAAATCAGAGTCTCGACTGATCGATCAAAAGTCTAGATACGTAATATGAGCTCAGGTATATTCGAGGATGGGAACAAAACCACCGCGATCACCACGGATGTAAACATGCGAGATCTCAGTCACTCATCAGGACAATCACTGCCACAATCAGACACTCCCGACACTGACTGTCTCCTGTCCAGATCCTTGATACTTACAGTGAACCTCAGGCTGGTCCTACCTTAGCGTGGGTGGCCGATGCCAAACTAGTGATAACAAGGTTCCGCCTACCCTGCCTTGTTGACGAGATATGACAGGGTGCTTCCGTTCTTCCCCTGTCTGTGCCTGCTTCAGTGAGTTAAACACGCTCTTCCGGAAGAATGGTTGATGGACAGATGGACTTGTATTCTAATCCTCGATAGGTAATTCTACAACCCGCACCCGGCTGACAGTCTGACAGTTCCCTGCACTCCCAAAGTTCAATTGTCCCTGAGCCTATCAGCTCAATGATCTTCCGCTCAGCCACTTCACTCGGATGGCTTGGTCTGCCGCCAAGTCCCACATGCCGGCTGAGAAAACCTCTTTTCAGTCCTTCCCAATTCTCTTATAGCCCGCTGTCCCGTCCTTCCCCACACCTTCTCATCCGCGTCTGCGTCCCTGCCAGTGCAATGGACTACGATCCCTATGATGCTCTCCTCCATCATGTCTATCAGCAGGTCTGCTCTTTCGCTACTCCGACCCTGTCCTTCTCGCTGACTCCTACTTTCAGACGCAGGGCGAAGGTTGGTTCAGACCTACAGAGCAACACATCGCCACCGGTGTCTGCCTTCGCACTGAATCAGGCTCCTTCCGAGTCTTCCCGTACGACAATACCTTGTTGGTGCCGTTTGCGGAGGCGATCAGACTCTTGAACCCTGTCGCTGCTGTCAAGATCCGTAGCGCCGCCGTCCACGCGGCCTTTGCATCAATGTAAGTCACCATCATGCACCACACATGGCACTTCGAACATTAACGGGCGTCCTCGAATGCAGTACAGACAATGACAACTCCATGTATATCGACTCGGATACCAAGATACAAGTCCTTGAAACAATGTCTGAATTGCCCCGCGCTGAGAAGGAGCAGTGCGCAGCTTTCATCGTAAGTCTTTTTCGTTTACCCTCACACAAAATACACTTTCGACTCATGTCGACCGCATGCATAACAGAGAGACGAGCGCGTGATCGTTATCTGGGCAGACAATTTCGACGATATAATTCCCCTTTGTCGCGATCTGGAGGACAAAATGATCAAGCTAGTCTGGAGGTATCGCCACCTCACGAGGGACAACACACCAACGCACTCTACGGACACCTCAGCAGCGCCATCAGCTCTGACCTCGGATGTTAACCTCACCGAGAAACCCGCCGAGGACGTGATCCCTAGTCACTGACAAGGAGCGCAACAACGCGACGCCGAAGACCAAACCAGCGTCCAGATGGAGCTGGAGCTGGAAGCTCGCTCCTCAAGCCGCTGAATCCCCTGTCCCTGATCCCGAGAAAGACGGCCCCTCAAAGAAGCAACCGCGTCCAACCCGACTCTATGCGCCGTTCTACTGCGGGTGTGCCGTCGCGCTTTCAATGTGTAGGCTTGCCTCTTTGCATCACGTCTGTTGTTCTCAAAGCTAATAAACGGTTCATCTGGCAGTCTTTATAGGCAGTGGAATGGCCATCCTGCTTGCTGAGTGGCTTCTGGATGACGACTACACCCGAGTTCGCGTTGTTTGTCACATCGCCGTTTCTCTTCTGCATTGCACTAGTGAGTCGTTTTCGCCAGCTTGGCTGAATTAAAGATCTCGGCTGATCTGCAAAATAGTTCTTCTGTCTTCAACTCGTCGGAAATATCTCGCTGGTGTATGTCCCACATAGAGTATACACTCCTAGCGCTCGCTGACCCCCTGCTCCAGAATTGGACCCGTCGCACAGTATCACGAAAATTCAAAGTACTATTCTGCTGTAAAACCCAAATCAGACAGAGAGGTAGATGCCGCGCTGCCCCACATCACCATCGAGCTCCCCGTATTCAAGGAGAGCTTGAAGGAAACAATGTACGTCCGGGACTCTCACCCAGTCGTCGCCCACGCACACTAACGCCATCGGTGTCCCAGCTCCCCCTCCGTCACCTTCCTCAAGAAGGCGATGCAGACCTACGCGCGGCAGGGCGGCACTTCTTCTATATTCGTGCACGACGACGGCCTGCAGATAATCAGCGAGGAGGAGCGCGAGGAGCGCATCGCGTTCTACGCGAACCACAACATCGGCTGGGTCGCCCGCCCGAAGCACGACAGCGCGCCCGGCGGCTTCAAGCGCGCGGGGCGCTTCAAGAAGGCGTCCAACATGAACTACGGGCTCGCGCTCAGCCTCAAGCTCGAGAAGCACCTCAAGGCGCTCGTGGAGGCCATCGAGCGGGGCGAGTTGGCCGAGGACGAGTACATGTGTCTCGAGGACCGCGCGTTGGAGATGGCAGTCGAGGAGATGTACGAAGAAGGCAGTCGGAAGTGGCGCCCGTGGGCGTCCAATGGGAAGTCGTTGAGGCTTGGCGAGATCATCCTGATCGTGGACGCTGATACTGTCGTGCCCGAGGTCGGTGTTCTCCCAGTATATCAATGTCTGTCGCTCTGACATACACATATCACTCAGGACTGCTTCCGCGATGCCGCTCGCGAACTCGCAGAATGCCCAGAAGTAGCAATCATCCAGCATGAATCAGGTCAGTTACCCACGTCTTTCCGACAGGGGTTAGTTCCAAACTGACCTCCCCATGTGCAGATGTCATGCAGGTCGCGTTCCACTACTTCGAGAACGGCATCGCCCACTTCACGCGCCGCATCAACAAGTGCATCTCCATCGGCTGCGCGAACGGCGAGGTCGCTCCGTTCGTCGGCCACAACGCATTCCTGCGCTGGTCGGCGCTGCAGGATGCGGCGTTCGTCGATCCAGACGACGGCAAGAAGAAGATCTGGTCTGAGGCGAACGTGTCGGAGGACTTTGACATGGCGCTGCGTCTCCAGGTAAATCCGTTATCCCGAAGTGCATAAATGCGGGTCGAATGTCTGACACCTGCCTTCGTAGCTCAAGGGATACATCATCCGCTGGGCAACGTACTCCAATGGGGGCTTCAAGGAGGGCGTCTCACTGACTGTCGACGACGAGCTGAACCGGTGGCAGAAGTATGCGTACGGTGCGTGCTTGCGAGGCAGGGCGATATGCATACACGTGACACTGATCCCCTGTGCCAGGATGCAATCGAGTCTGATCTTCAACCCCCTCATTGAGTGGTGGAAGAAAGGCCCGATCTCGAAGCAACTGCGCATCTTTGTATGGTCCAGTGCGCCGGTCCACTACAAGTTCAGCATGATGGCATGTGCGTAGCGCGCAGACATCTTCATCCTCGTGCTTGCTGACTTACGCACCTCTTCCACAGACATGTTCTCGTATTGTAAGTCCCCCTCCCTCCCCGTAGTAGCACCCTGTCTCGTTTTGCATCTTCCCATCGCTCATCAATCCGTACTTCAGATGGCATAGCCGCTGCCGCCGCTCTCTCGCTCCTTAACTACCTGCTCCTCGGGTTCCAGGTCGACATCGACGGGTACTTCCTGCACAGCTTCGAGGTTTGGCTCGCGTGCACGGTCGTGTTCCCTGGTCTCGGAAATCTGGGGTTCACGCTGCTCGAGTATCGCCTCGGGCATCGCACGCTGTTGACGTCCTTGGCGGAGAATCTGAAATGGGTGCCGTTCTTGTATGTGTCTCTCTTTCCCTCCCCTCCCCTTCCCGTCCCGTTCGCGCCGTCCCATCCCCATCCACTCACGCACCCCCCGCAGTTTCTTCTTCTTCGGCGGGCTTAGCATCCACCTCTCCGTCGCGCTGCTTGCGCACCTCTTCAGCTACAACATCACCTGGGGCGCGACGAAGAAGGAGGTCGAGAAGTCCAACTTCTTCATCGAGGTCCCGCGCATCTGGCGGCGCTTCCGCCTCGCGCTCGTGCTGTGCGGCGTCACCGCGGCCGGGATGGTCGTCCTCAGCTCGGAGATGGGGATCGTGCCGGCAGGGTGGGCCGTCGACGAGGGGGGCTGGGCTATTATTTTGCCGATTGCGTGAGTTTTTGCTCTCTTTTCCGAGTCTGGGTCTGGCGGTGGACGAGGACAAGGCTGATACTGATGTTTTGATTTTTTGGGGGCGATGTTTCTAGGATCGTCGTGGGGTGCCATATCTTGTTCCCTGTGAGTTACACATCGCCCCACCTTGTCCCTCTTACTGATCGCCCGATCTCGTCCCCGACAGATCGTGCTAAACCCCTGGCTTATGATATTCTCCTATTAATCACTGCACTCACTGGCACTCCGTGGAAGTTCGCCGCACGGCAGCTACGCCAGCCTAGACGGACATTGCACTCACTCGCTCACTCACTCACTACTTATCTAGCATCATGTGAGAACACATATGTACACGTTTTACCTTTCTTTCTTGCTTGCTGGAAGACATTGGCGCTGCCAGTGGTTCCTGCTCCCGTCATCTTGACCTCTAGTAACTTAATGCATTGTGATACTGCCAGCGTTGGCAATGGTATATGCGTGCGATTGACAGTGGACACTGACCTACGTACGTGAATCCTGAATCCTGAACACGTTCTCTTCTATTATATTCGCGATGGTTTATTATATACACGCCGTGTACATGTGTAGATGGATAATATCAGATCTGAAGTGGTGGTTCAAACATTCAAGTGCGTGATGAGGCCTGAGGTGTGTTGATCGAGGATGGGGAGTTCTGCAGCTGCACTCGATCCAGATCCACTCGGAGGTTTTTCGCTGTGGTTACATCATGATATTCAGGGAGCACGCACGCACTGGCACGGGCAGGCTGAACTGAGAGTTTGGCATTGAGCTCGTGCGCTGTACTGGCTGTTGTACTTGGCTATCGGGAGATGAGTAGAATTTGAAACACCGCTCAGACTTTGACAAAGTACTGGTCACGTGCCCGTCTAGTAATAGCAAGCCAATATCCGAGGGGTCCGTACATGCTTCGACATGCACACAGGAACTTGACATCTTATCTCCTCCGTCCACATCGTGTGCGGTTCGTGACGACCATGTCTTTGCCATACTCCACCGAGAAACAGGTTGCGATCACAGCCGTGCGCCGCGCATGCGCGCTGACATCCTCGGTCTTCAACAAGCTCGTCAAGAACGAGACTCTGACCAAAGACGACAAGTCGCCTGTTACAGGTCAGTACGTCCTCGAGAGAGAGAGAGCGCCGGGCTGACAGACAGTTCCCCCTCCCGCAGTCGCCGACTACTCCGCCCAAGCCGTCGTCAATACGATCCTCAGCCGCGCCTTTCCGGCCGATCCCATCGTAGGCGAGGAAGATGCAGACGAGCTGCGCCAAGCGAGCGGGGAAACGCTGAGGATGCGAATCGTAGAGCTCGCAAACGAAGCGCTCACCGCTGATCTTGGGATAGGCGAAGTGGCGGAGTGGGGCCTTGGCCCGGGTCAGGAGCGCACCTCTGCCGAACTCATGGATGCGATCGACCATGGCAGCGATCAAGGCGGCCGTGTTGGACGTAAGCTGTTGGCCAGATGGTGTGTCGATCGAGGTGATGTTGTTGACATCTGTGTTTTTAGGTCGGTGGACGCTTGATCCCATCGATGGGACGAAGGGGTTTTTGCGCGGCGGGCAATACGCCGTGTGCTTAGCGCTGATGGTCGACGGGGAGGTTGTACTCGGAGTCATTGGGTGCCCCAATCTTCCTGTGAACAATGCAGAACCCGACGGACCAAAGGGCTGCATATTCGTTGCCGTCACCGGCCAAGGTGCTGAACAGGTAACTCGAAAAAACGATCACTCGACTGATTTCCTCGAGTTCACGCACGTATGTTCACAGACCACCCTCTCAGGCGCAAACCCTACTCCGTTGACTATCCCTCCTGTTGCACCGGGGACGCTCAACTTGTTGGAATCGGTAGAAGCGGCACACTCCGACCTTGCGTTTAACACTAGAGTGTCGGAACTACTTAACATCACGCGGGCCGCTACGCAGATGGACAGTCAGGCCAAGTACTGCTGCCTGGCCAGAGGCGACGGGGGCGTATATCTACGAATGCCCACTCGGGCGGGATACAAGGAGAAAATTTGGGTGAGTGGAAATCCTGATGTGGGTTCCAAGTCTGCGATTTGTCTGACTCATGTCGCACCTTTTTCGCCCTTTTCGCCCTCCAAGGATCACGCTCCTGGCTCGGTGCTCATTCGAGAGTGCGGCGGTGTCGTCACAGACTCTCGCGGTCAGCCTCTTGATTTTGGGCTTGGGAGGACTCTTGGTGAAAATTATGGCGTGATCGCTGCAGGCAGGGACGTTCACGCCCAGGTTCTGGCTGCTGTTCAGACAGCACAGGCAGAGGAGAGGGAAATGGCAAAGGCTTGATTAGATCATTGCGAACTTATGATTATCTGCGCAAGATGCAGCCACTGACACGTTATGTACATATGTATCACCACTGGCAATTGTTCCATCGTAAGGGGGTGGTGCCTAATGCTTACATAACCCTGAGCCCAACGACCAACCGAATAATAATAATTGTCACTTCACACCCTTCCCATCAACTTTCACAGAGAACGTCTGCACGGTTGGACGTGCCGATCTGACAGATATCGATATCCCAGCCGTACGAGGGGCCAACTCATATCCCTATCAACAGCATCCTACCGGCCTCATTGCAACTCACTTGCACCCATCGAGCGCTTGACCATCCGCCATAGTATCCGTATCAAACACCTCGTGTGCGCACCATCCATCATGGCCGAATGGTATGTTTCGCTCCTCGATCCCACGCAGTGACATCTCATCCATTTATTTATAACAAACCCCAGGATCGACTTGTTTTCTCTTGTCATCGTCAGTTGGCGTCTACAGCTGCGCTTTTCCTTGGCGTTAATCGTTGATCCGCTCATTTACTATTCCAGACCACTCTTATCTTCGTCGGGACGATCCTCGGGGTTGTTTATGTCGTGAGACAAGTCTCGTCGGGTATCAAGTCGACTAAAGAATCGTGAGTGTTTTCAGTTACCCTCTGGCACGCGACCGGATGATGGGGACCACCCATTAACCCCTCTCCGCAGACTTGAACACAAGGGAATACGTATATCAGACAAGGGCGTTTCCGTCAAAACACAGAAAAGATTCGACAGGGAAGACTACGTGGATGCGACTCAGAGGTAAGTAAGTCGTGCCCCACGACTGGGTGACGACACTCTAGCAGTGGACAATATACTCGGAGCGACCTAACGCCGCTTTCGTCCTGTAGAGGCTTCATCAAAGCTCTGAACGCCGCTAGCTTCGGGCCAGCTGACGATGAGGCGCATAGACACTCGGCCCACCATGCCTCGGACGGCAACGACAAGAACATTTCTGTTCGGAGATCGCACAGCGGCGGAAGCAAATAGTCAGTCGCATGGTGGAGGCTATCCGGCTCGTTGATCTCTCGTGGGCTGGTTCTCGTTGTGTAAACGGCCAAGTTGTCTTTCGGGGTGATATGAGTACATGGTATGCCTCGAGACGTTTGGTGGAACGGAAATTGTACCATATGTGTCGTCCTAGCTGTAATATAAACTGTACCATACACACTCCGTTCGAGCTCTCTTGCTCGATGCATACATATTCTTTTGGTCTTTGAACAACACCAGTCCAAAGCATCACCGACTGCTACATAGGTGATACTGCCCAACCTGAGGTAGCATGGCAAAGGTATGTAAGCCAGGCTGTACTGCAGTACGGCTACCACATGAAATGATGCCTCATGATGTGCAATGTATAGAACGGATAGTTCGACTGTAGTAACAGATCGTATGGTAAACCGGACTACAGTAAGGTATAGAGTAACTACGCGTGCAGAATGTACTACGTGATTATGTCAGCGGTGGCGTAGCCACTCGACAGTTGTTTCAACACATGAGGGACAGTGAGGACTGAAATCGCACGAAGGCATGTTGTGGGGCGTCTAACTTTTCTTCCTGAGCCACTACTACTATTACACCTGAACTGAGGTTAACCATTCAGCAGAGCACCTTTCCAACACCACCAACACCGTCAAAGCTTCCATCGTGACGTTTACTCCTCGTTCCACACTCTCCTTTGCAGACTCGTCACAGCATACAGACGGACTTGCCTGCGAGAATCGCTGAACCATCCAAGGAATCACTCTCCCTTCCGACATTCCTCATCCTCTGCCGAAATTGCCTGCCAGCCTCATGATGTCTCGCTCCCCAATTCCGTCGAGTTCAACTCCTTCACATGCCCCAATTTCTTCGCGCCCACCAAGTGCTTGGCGTCATTCGGCTCGTTCGCACCGCTCAACTTCCCCCCAACGTTCCGACGAAAGCAAAGTCAAAGAGATTGGCCCATTTGCTGCGAAGACATTTGCTGCGCACAAGCACTATGTGTGGTCTGTCCTGTTCGTTCCAGACGCTGGACAAATCGTGAGTGCCTCCGCGGATGGCACCATCCGGGTTTGGGACATGGAGTCTGGTGAAGAGGTGGGAGATGCGATGAAGGGACACGAGGGAGCGGTGTATTCCATTGTGATGCTTGCAGGTGGCAAGAGGATAGCCAGCGCGGGTTACGACGGGTCGATTAGGATCTGGGATCTCGAGGAACGAAAGCCGGAAGGCGAACCTTTGCAGGGGCATTCTGCCGGTGTCAGATCCATCGACATCTCCCCTAATGGTCGCTATCTTGCCAGTGGCTCGTTTGATGAGACGGTTAAAATATGGGATTTGGACACACGAGAGATAGTCCAAGGCTCAATCAAGTATGACGCCGCCGTTTATTTCGTCAAGTTCTCTCGGGATGGTTTGAAATTGGCAACGGGATCGAGTGATGGGCTTGTTCGCGTCTGGAAGCGGGATACCGGAGAGGAATTTATGGGACCTATGAGAGGACATAAGGGAACAGTGAGGTCCGTGTTATGGACAGTGAGTGATGAAGTACTCATTTCAGGATCGCATGATGGGACGATACGCCGCTGGAATGCGGAGACAGGTGAACCTGCCGGGGAGCCCTTACAAGCACATGCCTCGAACGAATGGATCTACGCTTTAGCTCTCACAAACGACGACAAAATACTTGCTAGTGTTTCCAGCGATGACGCCATTAAACTATGGAATACCTCAACCTGGGAGCAGCTAGTCACCTTCACACACAATGACCGAGTTCTTTATGTCACATTTTCGCCGGATGACAAAAAACTTGCCAGTGGGTGCAGTGATCACTTGGTTCACCTATGGGATGTCCCGGAGTTTGAGGATCTTCTCCGCGAGAAGGTACGTACTCTTATTTCTGCCCACGAGAGTCGTTTCGCAAACTCATTGTGGCACGTTCAGGGAGCTGACGGGGCGAAATCCTCACTTCTCGACGTACGTCTCTTGTATGTCGTTTGGAAAGCGACAACAGAAGGTTAACTCGAACTTCCAGCTTCCGGCCATACCCCGGCCCGTGGAGCGTGTCGAAGAGACTGCAAGGCATAACGTCGACGACAGCTTAAACGTGAGTGTTCTTTCTGGACGTCCATGCGCCAGTTCAGTGGCTTGATCAATGTAACAGTCCCCCACCACCTCGCGCACCAGAGGGTTGAATGCAGGACTGTCGTTTACACGCTTCTTAGACCGCTTCAAGTTTTCCCGCCATGGCCATTCACCAAGTGGGTGTTGTTTACTGAACTGTCAGAAGGGAATATGGCAACGGAAGCAACACCCGCAGTCACCCACATTGCAGAGGCCAGGTCAAAGACGGTACGCCATTCTCTGAGCTTTACGCAGTCAGTATTCCGTCTTACTGACAGAGCGAGCAGTTCATCAAAGGTCGTCAGAAAGTGGCGTAGAAAACGATCTGAGGGGTGGTGGACAATCCCGCATTGGGGCAGCAAGTTCAAACAAGGTGCGTCGTTCTCTGAGCTCCGGTCGGACCTTGTTCCGTCGTTCTGACGGGGCTCTCAGATCATGACCGTCGTCGGAAATTTGAGTAAACGACTGCGGGCAGATCGTGCTGCAAATGCATCGACGGCACAAGGAGCGCAGGACCAACAGGAAGGGCAGGCGGGGCGCGAAGGGCAGCAAGGGCATGAAGTGCAGGAAGTGCGGCAGTGCGGGAAGCCGCAGGTGAAGGGAGTGCTTCGGACGATGAGGAGGATCTGACAGACTCTGAGTCGGTGACCGGGCCTTGCGGGCGGTGTTGTATTTGGATGTGCTTCGACATCGTCAAGTGTCGTCGATGATTCCAAGGACATCTCCCTCCCAGCGTGGGCTGCACATACGGTAGCATGTTTCCATCAACATCGTGCTTCGAAAATTGTAACTTTCAAGATGTAGCCTACGATACATGTAAATCATTGTTACTCCCCCATGTGCACAGACAGATATGGACCTCCTCCGACGGTCGAAAACACTTGCTGAATGCTACCAAGTTCGACGGTAATGCTCGTGGCTAGCTCACTAAGCCTCGCGCCTACGCCGTGTATTGCACTTTCGGTACCGTGACGGCTGGCAGAAATGAGCAAGATGCAATAACTTGGCGCAAACGCGGCCAAGGATCGAGGCAAACACGCCAAAGGATGTAATTCATAATGCTTATACATTGGCATAAGATGAGAAAACAGTTCGGGAATGTGCTCTGGCGCATGATGGTCAGAGTCGAGTCGGAGTCCCCGTTTCGTCGGGAGGGTCACTGGGCCACAAGTCATCTCTCGTCGTGGCAAGGCAACCGAGACTCCACTTCGAACGTCTGTTATATGTTATCCGAACGAAGTCTGCGACGAGCCGACGGAGCATGCAGTTCTGGTCGATCCCTAGCAATTTGTAGTACTGTCACAAATACCACCATGCACGACGCTCGGAAGTTAGCATTCAATTGCGGTTTGTCGAGCTTCTCGTGGATGGGTGACTGAACCGGGCCCGCTTGGTATGACGCTACAACACCATTCGGTGCATTAGATGACTGCGGGTAGCAACTTCTGTGTGACCCGGGTCGCATATGAACGAAGCGTGTACAGGACGTTTGGGTGCGGCGGTTTAAGCGAGAACGATTGCGACCCGCAAGCCCGAGAGGTGTGATCATTGTTGTTGGTTTTTGTGCAGGTGCGTCACCCGATGGACACGCTCAATGCTGCGATAAACTTGTGTCAGGAGGCGGTGAGGTGCTGGGGCAGTGGTTGACAATTTGGATCTCGGGATAACTGACGCTGAGCATCCTCCCTCGGGATCTAGGTGGGAACTGGGAGAGGATCAATGTGAATAGATGGCTATGTGCGAGTCCCATTCTGTAGAAAACCTATAATCTCACTGCAAGACTGGGCGTTACAGAATGAGCATTCTAGTTTTTCCGCAGTGCGGACTTTGAGATCAACAAGTTTTGGATCCCTGCTAAGTTAACTCGAGCAGTCTGGAGAACTTGGTTAGATTTGAGCTTGCAATTGGCCAATGGTCTGTGTGACGTGAGCAACGCCAGCGACATCTCTGGCTATGCGGGCACCTTAGATTGCACAGAGGACGAGTGGATCGTGGTGGCGTGGAACAGTAAGGGATCTTTGGTGGTTCTACTCATTACCACTTGCTGGCCTAGTGTCTTTGTGTAACAGTCAGCTTTGTCGTATGGCGTACCGGTGGAAAGAAAAAAATACCTTTAGGGACGTCCACTCCACCATCGTGAAGTACTCACTGTTGAAAATCTCGTTCGTCGTACTACATACAGTACTACGTAGCTTACATAATCATGCCACACATGGTACGTATGTTAGTAGCACTGCAATCTTCAGCTTTTCACTCATGTCCTCGACGTTCATCCCTCCATGGCCAGTTTCCTCGGATTTCTGATACTCACAACGGGCCTGAATATTACTACGGGCAGTTATAAATCATCATCTGTCGAGCAGTGACTTCGCCGAGAGTCTGTTTGGGCGAGGATGACTCAGCGACACCTAGTGGACCTTCGATCTCCTCGGATTTGACTTGTGTATCAATGGCCATCTTACTCACTTTGACTTTCGCCCTTGTAGAATACATGTACAACTGTAGGTGACTCGATGGCCTTGGCGCCACGCTCCGTCTCGAGGTAGATCGTCTGGAGATCCTTGGTGGGTCTGGGCTACGCCGCAACTGCGCAAGCCTGCCAAGCACAAATTTACTCTGTCCATTATTGCAGTACGGCCCATACATGATTCAGTATTTTTCCTGCGGTGGTTCCCATCAACTTTCACAGCGAACAACAACTGCACGGTTGGACGCGCCGATCTGACAGATATCCCAGCCGTACGCATAGCCATCTCATATCCCCATCAACAGCATCCTACCAGCCTCGTTCCAACCCACTTACACCCATCGAGCGCTTACCATCCGCGATATCCATATCAAACAACCCGTGTGCGCACCGTCCATCATGCATGTCATGGCCGAATGGTATGTTTCGCTCCTAAATCGTGCATCCCACGCCGTGATATCTCATAGATCTCACTCATCTTTTTATAACAAACCCCAGGATCGACTTGTTTTTCTTTTGTCACCGTCAGTTTACATTTATAGCTGACTTTTCCTCGGCGTTAATCGTTGATCCGCTCATTTACCACCCCAGACCACTCTTATCTTCGTCGGGACGACCCTCGGGTCGTGTATGTCGTGAAACAAGTCTCGTCTGGCGTCAAAACCACTAAAGAGTCGTGAGTGTCGAGTTGCCCCTCGGGCACGCGTCCGGATGACGGGACCACCAATAGCCCAATAACCCCACCTCGCAGACATGAAAGCAAGGGAATACGTATATCAGACAAGGGCGTTTCGGTCAAAACACAGAACGGATTCGACAGGGAAGACTACGTGGATGCAACTCAGAGGTAAGTAAGTCGTGCCCCACAGGCCGGGACACGACGCCCTAGCGGTGGACAATATACTCCAGCGACCCAACGCCGCGTTCGTCCTGCAGAAGCTTCATCAAAGCTCTGAACGCCGCTAGCTTCGGGCCAGCTGACGACGAGGCGCACAGACACTCGGCCCACCATGGCTCGGACGGCAACGACAAGAACATTTCTGTTTGGAGATCACACAGCGGCGGAAGCAAACAGTCGGTCGCATGGTGAGGGCTATGCGGCTCGTTGACCTCTCGTGGGCTGGTTCTCGTTGTGCAAACGGCCAAGCTGTCTTTTGGAGTGATATGAGTACATGGTATGCCTCGAGACGTTTGGTGGAACGGAAATTGTACTGTAGGTGTCGTCCTAGCTGTAATATAAACTGTATTATACACGCCCAGTTCGAACTCTCTTACTTGATGCATACGTATTCCTTTCGGTCTTTGAACATCGGTCCAAAGACATCACCGACCGCTAGGTGATACTGCCCAGCCTGAGGCAGCATGGCAAAGGTATGTAGGCCAGGCTGTACTGCAGCACCGCTACCGCATGCAATGATGCCTCACGATGTGCAATGAGGGGACAGTGAGGACTGAACTTGTGGGGCGTCTAACTTTTCTTCCTGAGCCAATATTACTACTGCTGCATCTGAACCGAGTTTAACAGTTGAGCAGCGCACCTTTCGAACACCACCAACACCGTCAAAGCTTCTATCGTGACGTTTACTCCTTGTTCCACACTCTCCTCTGCAGACTCGTCACAGCATATAGACGGACTTGCCCGCGTGAGTCGTTGAACCATCCAAGAACTCACACGTTCCTTTCTAACATTCCGCATCCTCTCCGAAATAGCTTACCAACTCCATGATGTCTCACTCCCCCACTCCATCGAGTTCAACTCCGTCACATACCTCAATTTCTTCGCGTCCACCAAGTCCTTCGCGTCATTCGGCTCGTTCACACCGCTCAATTTCCTCTCAACATCCCAACAAAAGCAAAGTGAAGGAGATTGGCCCATCTGCTGCGAAGACATTCGCTGGGCACGAGCAATACGTGTGGTCTGTCTTGTTCGTTCCAGACGTTGGACAAATCGCGAGTGCCTCCACGGATGGCACCATCCGGGTTTGGGACATGGAGTCTGGTGAAGAGGTGGGAGATGCGATGAAGGGACACGAGGGAGTGGTGTATTCCATTGTGATGCTTGCAGGTGGCAAGAGGATAGCCAGCGCGGGTTACGACGGGTCGATTAGGATCTGGGATCTCGAGGAACGAAAGCCGGAAGGCGAACCTTTGCAGGGGCATTCTGCCGGTGTCAGATCCATCGACATCTCCCCTAATGGTCGCTATCTTGCCAGTGGCTCGTTTGATGAGACGGTTAAAATATGGGATTTGGACACGCGAGAGATAGTCCAAGGCTCAATCAAGTATGACGCCGCCGTTTAT
>MU123955.1:0-40928 GCA_014904935.1 Melanogaster broomeanus
TTTATTGTAAACAAAACGAACAAACGAAATTTATCTGAGACACGAACAAGGGACAACAGTGTCAAGTGCCAGTATTCTTTATCCGCTCCTAGTCAGGCGAGCGGAGTTTTTACCAGATGGTCGAAGATAGTTGGCTGAATCGTCTAACTGCTCACGGGTCCCAGTGCCAAGGAAACTATCACTCTAATTAATGTGCGTGATCGATGGCTCATCGGAGTACACGCCGCGTGCGTTGTGTGCGCGGCTTCTTATTGGTTGGCAAAGTGACTGGGAGTGTCGTTTGTGTTGGTGGTGCAGAGCTGAGCTGAATGAAGCTTGCGAGGCTCAGAGATTCAAGTGGTTGCGAAGCTGCCGGTAAGCATGGGTCTCGGCCCTCTACTAAGTACGCATAACGTCCTTTGCGACATGCACAGACCTGCGCAATATCATCCATCATGACTAGTAGAATTGTGAGTGAGCCTGAAAAGCAAAATTCCTTTAGGATCGAAATATGGCGTAGCGGATGCATTTAGTGGTTTCATTTGCGCAACATAGTACCATAGTGTGACGCGCGATGCAATGCATGGGATGGTAGGTCATAACAGAAATGAACATATCGACACGGAAGGATTCTCCCATCAAGCTCGCCTTTACTCTGTGTCGACGACGGTCGTTTGGAGCGCCTGAAGGACTGGATTAGAGGCTAGGTTTTGAGCGAAGTGAAAGCATACCTTATACGAAGTAACGGGACGTGGCTAGCGTATGTGTAGAGTTTCTCCTTTGCGTTCTCCTCATCGTTACGCTTGCCTGTGATATCCGAATTACACCGTCAGTCCCATCGACCAGAACCCGCAAGAGAGATCTCGCTATGATGATCGAAGAAGTACACTCACGCTCAAGCTTCACGCGTATCCGGTGAGGAACAGTCTTGATTCCCTGTGCCCAAAGAGCCTGGTTGAGCTTAGGATCGACCCGCACGTCCTTAGTGCCCATCGACTTCCGGGCAAACTCCATAACGGATTTTACGGCCCAAGGGGCACGCTTTTTGAAGGAACGACCATGCACAAGTTTATGCAGGTGGATCGTGTACTCGCGAGTCACGACGTCTTCGAGGGCAGATCGCTTGCCGGTCTGGATTGAGCACGCTCAGTGAAATGGAGGATGTCTCAGTCCCCAGATGCACGTACTTTCCCGCCTTTTGTTCTGGCCTGTACAGTATGTCAGACCTTGATGTATGGGAAAAATAATGTAGGGTCATAATCACGCACCATGTCTTGAGGATGTCGATGTTGATGAGCTGATACGTTGGATAGACTTGAAACAACTCTTCCCCTTCGCTTTGGTGTTGTTTGGCTTGTGGCGGGTAGTGAAACAAGGTTTGGTGGCTTATGCAGTACCTCGGCAAGATGCGATGATTAGGTCATCTAATTAGTGTTGCTCAGCTTTGTTCTTATTTGTGCTTTGTTCTGTTTTTGATGATGTGCCTTGTTGTTATCGTGTTTCGAGAGTTCCCTTTGTGTACTAAACACGACATTCCCATTATCCCGCTCCCGTCCTCATTCTGCCCGCTCATTGTGATGACCTTTGAGTAATGTTTATGCTTGAATGCAGTCCAGAACCGCACTGTTTTCTCCTCGTGTAAGAACAATGCCACGATGGTACTGTGATTCACCAGGCCATCATGAGCTGATGATTATTTCAACTTTAAATTTCGCAATTTCGGGAATAATAAAGCTGGACCAGGCGTGTGAGCCCGACTATTATTACCCAAATTGACAAATCCAAGTGATGTTTTGATTCCAGGCGGAGCTTTAGGTTGTGCCTTTGTTCATCGGACATTTTAGTGGCGGCTGTTAGATATAAACGGGGGAGCTTGTTCAACTCATCTTCATCCTCTCGAGTTCAAGTAATTCAGGACCTCCTTACCACTCTCACTTTCTTACACCCTTCATTTACAATGCGTTTCGCAATTGCCCTCTTTGCTTTGACTGCTGCTATCTCCTCAGCCTCTTCTGCTCTCATTGCACGTCAAAGTCTCCCTAGTACGTTGTCACTTTCCCCCCAGCGTGTAATGGTGCTGACCGACATCACTTTTTTTAGACTGCGCTGCCCCATGTTTGGCAAATGCCGACTACGGTGGTTGTTCTCCAACCGACGACTCTTGTTTGTGTACCAACGAGGTCTTTCTCAACTCGACGACTACTTGCATCGAAGCATCCTGCTCTGGCAGTGACCTTGCAGAAGCTGAAGCCTTTTCTCAGGCCCTATGTCTCGCTGTGGTAAGTTGTTGCTGATTTACCTGTCCTCATCCTCTAATAATCGCTTTGATGCAGGGAGTCACCTTGACTGCTTCTGCTGCCACTGCTTCTGCTACCGCTTCTGGTGCTGCCAACGCTTCTGCCACTGCTTCTGTCACTGCTGCAGCGTCGTGAGTATTTCCTCCTATTGATATTTCTGAACAGGCCCTTACGTCGTATTTTGCTGTAGTGCCACCCCCTCCACCGGTGCAGCGATCTCCAATGGCATTAATATATTCGCTGCTGCTGCTGCTGCCCTCGCACTGTCTGCAGTTATTTAAGTAACCGTGTCCCCAAAAATTATTATACCTTTTTCGCATTCGACGTTTCGATTTTTGCCTTCATGTATAATCACCACTTGGGAGGGACTACGGGGTGTATTAGAGTATTTCGACACTGCTTCATCTAGTACTTGATACCACGTCCACACGATATTTTTGTAGCCATTGCAATCTTACGAATTATCAAACTTTACCAACAAGCTTGGTCTATACTTCGTTTGTGTTTGCTGCTAACATTCCAAGTCTGGACAGCGTCACCTGGCTGCTTTCCAAGTTCATCAACCACGTATTCTGTCTGGTCTATAAGCCCATCTTTGTTTAGGGCTCCGGGATATCGAGAAGTTAAAACAACTGACAGACATCTCTGATCAAAAAGTGTAGTGTATAGGTTAGCGCTCTGGCCTTGACTACTACTGTAGCGGTTTCTCTCCCTCAATGAATGTCAAGACGCTTTGGTCGCAATGTAGACGGGTACCAACACCATTAGTGCTTCTGATGGGATTGTTACTCGGGCTGCTCATTGGTCGGTCATTGCCCTGCGGTGTATGCGCCCACTTTCACGTCACAAGTGTTTCTCTCGACTGAACCCTACCCTTTTTCCTGCCTTTAAAACAGTTCCTTGCCCCGTCATGGGTAGACCGGCCGATATTCGTCTCACGACTGTCCGCACGCAAACAGTTTACGCTACCGAGCACTGACCAGCGCCGTCGGGTCTTCGAACTGCTCTCCACACTCACTCCACACCATACCACCGAATGCACACGTAACTCCCAACCTCTCTACGCCCAGCAAGTCCGAGAGCGCTACCAACCTCTCATAGGGTACAAGCCTCCCACCCAGTCATCCTGGCTATCTTCGATCGGGCTAGGTAATTTCGGCGACGCCCAACACGTCCACATGATCCCGGAAAAGGAACACAAATATTTCTTTGCCATCAACTTGTGGAACTCGTTCGAAATCATCCCCGACTTGTTCGCCACGCTTTTTCGGGTCTCAGCGATACTCGGATATCATAATGTGTATGTGTCCATATATGAGAACGGGTCGACGGACCAGACGAAGGCGCTCCTGCGGATATTTGACGCGTTGACGAAGAGTGTTGGGTTGAGGGTTACGATACGAACGTCGACGAGGACGAGGGGGGCTTTCAACCATCGTATCGAGTACCTCGCGGAGGTTCGGAACCAAGCGTTTAACCCTCTGCACGAGCTCAGAGACTCCCACAACGAGTACTTCGACAGTATCATATTCATGAACGACATCTTGCCCTGTGTGGACGACCTCCTCGAGCTCATCTGGCAGAGCAGGAGGAACAATGCGGGGATCACGTGTGCTGCAGATTATATGTACCACGATATCCTTGTGAGCTGTTTCTTTGTCGTTATACACGGTTATGTTTGTCTGACCAGTGATGTGGCTGCCAGGGCACGCCGGTCTTCTACGACAACTGGGTAGCTCGTGACATCAATGGTACCGCACTTGAAAATGCACCATTCGAAGCCATCTTTCACGACCCTTACTCTTCCGACCGTTTCCAGATGCACCTCCCCATACAGGTCCAATCGTGCTGGAACGGCATTGCGGTGTTAGATCCCGCGCCCTTCTACACACCCCCATACGTCAGATTCCGGATGGCGAGACTGGCGGAGGAGGAATGTTCAGCATCCGAGTGTAGTTTGATCTGCAATGACTACTGGGAGGCTGGCTATGGTCGGATACTCATGGTGCCCAGGGTGAAGCTAGCATATGACAAGGTAAGAGAGAGAGAGACGAAATGATCTTATATGTGTTAGCAGGAAAGCAGGGTTACTGACTGGGCCCTGGCTATGTAGGAAGTCTTCGAAATAATACATCCCGCGAGGCGGAATCTCACTGCCATACGGGGGTATGCTCGCCTAGGAGGGCTTCCTGACAACCCACGTACGGATCCTCAAGACCGCTCGTGGTTTGGTCCCCACGACAGACTTTTCACTCCGGAGGAAAGTGAGGAGATAGATTTTGTACCTGGGCCGTCGCACGGTGAGTGGCCCCTCTCCCGGTATATCTCCTAACTTCCCATTGACAACCTCTTCCCACAGTGTGGTGCTGGGGTTGGGACGGAGCTGGGGACATCGACGGTCCTGACGTGGATCCTATCTGGGAGCAAGTGCCAAGGCGATCGCAGGGCGCGGGGGCGGTCACTGTGAAACATCAGAGGCAGATGGATGGACTATGATTGTTGATTTCCTTGTTTCGTCATATTGTCGTACATTGGGTTGATTGCTTCTTGGATACGTGAGTGTACCGCACCCACAAAGACTAGGGGCCCGGTTCCTCAGTCGAACTTCCAGTCACAATGAGGGCAACTGTTTGCCCCTCGTTCTGTGCGGATGTGTTACTGTGTTGTTTCATGGAGAGCAACATTAGGGGTCTCCCGCTGCAATTGGTGTATCCTAATTAATGACATTTGGCCACAGACGCCCCACTTCCATATCGATGTTACAAGGCGAAGTTTGAGACCAGTGACTCACCAAGTTTTCATCGCATAAACAGAGGTCAGATCTTCAGACCTGACGCATTCACTGCACTTGTCGATTCCAGTTTCAATACATTTGCTCTTAAAATGCAGTTTAAGTTTGAACTACTCTACCTAAACTCTGCGGCTCTGTTTGCACGGCCCAAATTTCAAGTAGGACGTGTATTGAAAGGACTGGGAATATTTTGATAGTACGACAAACTTACTACTGTGAATTTTGCGTCTCATTGCGCAGGCTCCTTCCCACCGCTGTTTCGAGTGTGAGGGCGACTTGCTAGGGAGAGGGACTTAGTGATATCTGAGTGGTAGTATTACAAAGCAAAGTCACATGATCCAACAAATTCAAACCCAGCACTCACACTCTCCACAGCTGTGAGGGAGCTTAAGGTTGTGCTGGGTTTGAATTTGTTGGATCATGTGACTTTGCTTTGTAATAGTCTTAAAATAGCACTACCACTCAGATATCACCAAGTCCCTCTCCCTAGCAAGTCGCCCTCACACTCGAAACAGCGGTGGGAAGGAGCCTGCTCATTGCGTCTCATTGCGCTCTTAAATTTTGACTTGAATAATTATGTAATCAAGGGCTCACGCTTCCAAACTCTCCACGCGTTTCCTGCACCTCTACTGCCAGCTTCCATCGTCTCTACACCGGCGTCACCCTGTGATTCACAAATAAGATGGTATTATTGTTAGTGCGTTGATCTGGACATTGTCCACGAATATAAAAGAGAGAACATTCAATGAATGCTTTCCCCAGGCAAGCGACTTCAGTTACTCTTGTCTGTGCACAATATCATCCCGTCTCTCTGTCCTATCTTCGCTGTCCTTCTGGTCCACGATGGAACCAATGCGGATAGACATACTCACGCAGAAATCGGCCATTTGCATTGCTCGTTCGTTGTTCGGGAAGCACTGTTCGCTTGAGGCGATGGACCGAAATCAAAGGTCTTGTCGCTTAGTGAATAATAGCACAGGACGGTCAGGACCTTCATGCACATGGAATACGAAATCCGTAAGCATCTTGGGGACGTAATGTGCAGACAAACCCTAGGCTAGACATTATTCACCAATATAAAAGAGATCATTCAGTAAATGCCTTCCCCAGACAAACGGCTTCAGTTACTGTTGTCTCTGCATGATGTTCTCCCGTCTCTCTGTACTCACCACTGCTGCCTTGGCTGTCCTTACGGTTGCCTTACCCAAGGACGTCGCTCACCAGGTCCTCACATGCGCCCCTGGAACGGTAGTGACCTGCTGTGACCACCTCGCAGGAAATGTAAGAAATTCCGCCAACATCTTTGAGTAGCTATTGACCAGTTGGTCAATAGACTGGTGTAGGCTGTGTCTCCGACGTAGGTGTATCCCAGGGCTGTGGAAGTCTGGTGCCCTTTTGCTGCACACCTCCCCTGGTGAGCAATATATCGACAAGGATAGTCTCTGTCGCAACTTTTTGGCGGCCATGGTTAGTCATGCACATGCATTATAAGGTGTACCTTTCCCACGTATCATTGTAAGGCATTTTCATGGGGGGCGAAATTTATGATCATGACATGAACAACTAGTAAATCACATTATCATGGAGTCCCAAGTACTTGACAGGCTCATTTTTTCCCCCTATTTACTAGTATACTACAGTTCAATGCATGAGTATTAAATTTATTAAATTTGTGTATTAGCTACAACAAAAATGATGTATGTCGTGCCGGTGACACATTCAGAAGTTCGAACAGCTCGAAATGGTGGGTAGGGCCAAAAACAAAAAGCCAGCAGGTCTAAGACAAATGGGTGAGGGCCAACGAATGCGTAAGGCCAAAAACGAGTGGGCAGGACCAAAAATGAACAGGGTGGGCCAAAAACAGGCGGGTAGGGCCAAAAGCGAGTGGGTGGGACCAAAAGCGAGCCAGCGGGGCCAAAAATAAGTGGGCAGGACCAAAAACAAGCGGGTGAGACCAAAAGCAAGTCAGCAGGGAGGGCGGGCCAAAAATGAGCGGGTAGGGCCAAAAACGAATGGGTAGGAACAAAAACGAGCAGGTGGGACCAAAAGCGAGCCAGCAGGGCCAAAAACGAGTAGGTGGGACCAAAAACAAACAGGGCGGGCCAAAACCGAATGGGTAGGGCCAAAAACGAGCGGGTGGGACCACAAGCAAGCCAACAGGGCCAAAAACGAGTAGGTGGGACCAAAAACAAACAGGGCAGGCCAAAACCGAATGGGTAGGGCCAAAACGAGCGGGTGGGACCACAAGCAAGCCAACAGGGCCAAAAACAAGTAGGTGGGACCAAAAACAAACAGGGCGGGCCAAAACCGAATGGGTAGGGCCAAAAACGAGCGGGTGGGACCAGAAGCAAGCCAGCAGGGCCAAAAACGAGTGGGCGAGACCAAAAACGAACAGGGTGGGCCAAAAACGAGCAGGATGGGACCAAAAACGAGCAGGGTGGGGTCAAATATGGGGTGGAGCCAAAACAAACAGCCATGGTTGAAGTGCAAGTGGGGTGTGGTGGAGTGGTGGGAGTGAGTGTTTTGAATCATAATAGTAACGGGCGAGCTGTGGGAAGGGGGGTAAGCGGAGCAGGCGTCGCGAAACTCGGAAATCAACGCGTACATCGAGTATGTCGAGTGTTTCGAGTGTTTCGCCTATTGCCATGTGACTTTCCTTTTTAACTATCGTTCTCGCGTGCTTTTCATCTCGGCATTATTACCTTGCCACATTGTCCCCTAAGGCTGGACATCCATTAGGAAACCCTAACCCTAATTTACCAAAAATTGCGTACACTACCACTGCTGCCTCCCTCCTTTGGCCCCCACTGACTCAAATAAATTCAATCAAAATACAGAAAATTTAGTTCTAATAAAAGGTGAGATATTCACTTAAATGAGGATAGGAGTTGCCTCAAACCAAAGTACATTAGATACAGAATGAAAAAATAACAGTGGACCACTTGAAAGGAATACAGATGTGATTCATCATGTGAATGAGATCAAGTTTGGCATGGGGAGGGGGGGACTATGGGTCACCTAACTCAGACATATTTTACCTACATTATGGGGCTTTCCTTTGTCACTATGAAAGAGCAGGAGTCAAGAGGATTAGACTGGGAGAAGTTTAGATGAGGGCTGGAGATTAGGAAGGGACTTAAAAATGATCAGGAGGGAACTAAGGATGGGTGCTGCCTGATCAACTTGCCAATTCTAACAGATGTATATAGTATGGTTTCATTTAAGAGATTAAATGATTAATATTTAAAATGATGAAAATAGGAGCAGGAGGCTGAGGAACAAGGCTGAAAGCCAGTAGTCAGCTCACAAACTCATCCTCTACTTCTCTGAATTGGAAGTCTCCTGAGGACCCAGCTTGCCTATAGATTATAAAATATATTATCAAAAAGGGGGGCGAAGCCACAACGGGTACTCCAGTGTTTTCACATGGACAACTGTATGTAGCTCTGTCTTGGTGCACAAACCCAAGGCATCTGAAGTGTTGGAAATTGAGTTCGTTGTAGTACCTGTGTAGCATACATAATCATACTGAATGTAGTATGCATGTCAGTAGTACTCCAATCCTCAGCTTTTCGCTCATGTCCTCACCGTTTGCACCTATGGATTTCTTTAGATTTCCTATATGAAGATGGCATTTCCTCCAGGACAAGAGAACAACAAGAGTAGGAATGTAGTATATACAGAAGTACTTAGAAATATATTGGAGTAGTGATGAATAGGATAGAATTATGATTGGTTAGACTTGGATGTGAGTGGAATGTGATGAAATAATAAATAGGATGACAGGGCCTGGGTGCACCACTGCTGGGGCATGTTGGCTGGCCGAGGAACGAGGGCATGGCAACATGTCCCCAGCAGTGGTGCATCCAGGCCCTGCAGTGTACAGAAGGGAGTTAAAATAATAACTAGGATGACAGGGTGATGGATGCACCACGCAGTGGTGCATTCATCACCCTGCAGCGTATGAAGGGGGATTGGGGGCGAAGCCCCCAACGAGTCGAAGGACTCGTCATAATAGTAACGGGCGAGCTGTGGGAAGGGGGGTAAGCGGAGCAGGCGTTGCGAAACTCGGAAATCAACGCGTACGTCGAGTATGTCGAGTGTTTCGAGTGTTTCGCCTATTGCCATGTGACTTTCCTTTTTAACTATCGTTCTCGCGTGCTTTTCATCTCGGCATTATTACCTTGCCACATTGTCCCCTAAGGCTGGACATCCATTAGGAAACCCTAACCCTAATTTACCAAAAATTGTGTACACTACCACTGCTGCCTTCCTCCTTTGGCCCCCACTGACTCAAATAAATTCAATCAAAATACAGAAAATTTAGTTCTAATAAAAGGTGAGATATTCACTTAAATGAGGATAGGAGTTGCCTCAAACCAAAGTACATTAGATACAGAATGAAAAAATAACAGTGGGCTACAGATGTCAATGAGATCAACTTCACCCCCACTTGCACCTAGGCAAATGCATGGGTATGTGTGGGTATAATACCATGGGTATGTATGGGTATAAATGGCTGTGTCTCCAACTCACACAACACATCATGTCCACCACAAATCTTAAAGATTGACACATTTATACACATTTAGATGATATACTAGCTAGATACTCTACAATATTTATGTTAATGATGGCAGGTAGCTCAGTGACTAATATTTGTTATTGTAGCATAGTACTTTTTCTGTATTCATAGTGGTGTATATGAGGATACCCATGGGTATGACCCACCATGGGTTGTACCCAGGGTCCAGTTTTCCATACCCACGGCATATACCCATACCCCCATGCAGGGGTATGGGTATGTGCTGGGTATGGGTGGGGGTATGACCTCCGATACCCTGGGGTGTACCCATGCAGGTGCCTACGAGTCACACCAGTGCAGACAATGACAGGGCAGGAGCATGTAATGTTGACACCTTCAATGGTATGTTCTTCAACAACAGAATGAGGGAGTTCTGAAAAAATCTATAATATAGAGCTATAATAGGGCAGGAGTTGCCTGGAACTCAGCCACTGCCTAAGGCCCGGTGGGAGTGAAGATGGGTAGAAATGACTATATTCACTTTGGAACTATATATCATATATTAGTTAGGAATGAAATACAAGTGAAGGAGACCCACCTTAGCTGCTGCCTAAGATGGGTGGAAATGACTGAGAGTAGAGTAAAGTATATATACTATGGGTAGAGATATTTACAGAGGTACTTAGAAATGTATTGGAACAGTAGTGATTAGGATTATAGATTATACTGGAATGTGAATAATAAATAGGATGACAGGGCAATGGATGGACCACTGATGAGAATATGTTGCCAGGCTGAGGAATGAGGCCATGGCAATGTGTTTTCACCAGGGTCCTTTCTGTGCACTGCAGCTGTGTTGCCACCAATGCAACCACTGGGATGGACACCCATGTTGGATGTTGCAGCCCAGCAGTGGTTCATTGATGGTCCTGCAATGTACAGAAAGGACTTGAGATAATAAATAGGATGACAGGGCCTGGGTGGACCACTGCTGGGGGTATGTTGCCTGGCCGAGGAACGAGGCCATGGCAACATGTCCCCAGCAGTGGTGCATCCAGGCCCTGCAGTGTACAGAAGGGAATTAAAATAATAACTAGGATGACAGGGTGATGGATGCACCACGCAGTGGTGCATTCATCACCCTGCAGCATATGAAGGGGGATTGGGGGCAAAGCCCCCAACGAGTCGAAGGACTCGTCAACTAACTGTCGGGCAAGGCGTGGGGACGGGAAACGGACGAGGAATTACGAACTTACGCGTCGCCTATTTCGCGTATTTCGCTTACCGGGTAAAAACCCATGTGGCATGCCTTTCGGGGTTAGTCTAAGTTGAACATGCTCTGCGCTTTAGGAAACCCTAACCCTTTGTAGGATTCCTTTCGGGGATGAGCCCTTGCAAGTGATCCCTTTAGGAAACCCTAACCCTAAGGTACTAAAAATTGCGTACACACTGCTGCTGCTAAGATCTTTCCATCTGATAAGAGATCAGACTGCTGCACCCATCTTTTCCTTGCTCTCCCATCTGTTTGAGTGATACCCTGCTCACTCTTGCTTCATCTTCCTGCTCTTCTCTTACTCCCTGGCTCTATATACGCGATCCACAGCGTTAAGTGGCGCCTCGGGTCGTTACCTAAGATTTCTTTTTCCTTTCCCTCGCTGCCTTTAGAGGAGCCCCTTGGAAGGGCAGAATTGTGTCTCAGCTACATAGTAACTGTTACGCAGGTTGAGACAGGAAGGTCTCGACGAGCTAACAACGACGAGCAAGGGTTCGTCCTCAAGAGTGAAGCTCTTGAAAGGGGTCCTTCCTAAGATCAGAGATCGCTATTACTGGCTAGCGACAGGCCACTGGAAGCTAGCAAGTCGAGTTGTCTTGAAGTCTCGATGAGCTATAAGCTGTATGATTGCGTAGATCTAAACTAGAGGACTACTACAGCGAAGTAACTACCTTTTATAGTACACGAGACGATGCACAGACCATGTCCCTGATAAGGGATCTAAGTACAACGGGTAATCCATAGAAGGCGATGGAAGGAATCCCAGGGATAAGCTGGGTAGACAGGTAGAGTGAACGATAAAGGAAACTGGGAACTTAGGTAAGAAGGCTAAGTCACATGATGGTACACAGGATAGGGGTCAGGATGCGTATGGTACAAGGGAAAGAGAAAAACCGTAACATTACCCCCGTTTTAGGGTGAGATTGAAGCACCGTCGAAATCTAAAGAGGAACAGGGGACCCCGTTATGTTGGCCCGAGCGTTGTCGTCGAAGTCATCGTAGTTGTTGTCCTGATCTCCAATGAGCGTGAGGTCAGGGGAGGCGGAACGGTTACGAGGGCAGCGGGACTGATTATGTCCAGGGGTGAACGCTTGACACGCAGGACATTGATACCATCGACAGTTGACACGAACGTGTCCAAGGCAGCGACACTCGAAGCACGCGTTGCGATAGCGAGAGTCATTTCGAGAAAGGGGAATGGTGGTGTCGCGAAGTACTTCGAGTTCCAATTCCTCCGTGCGACGTGCATGGGACGTCTCTGCAATGGTCATAGATCGGTCGAGTTCTTCGTAAGATATGCCAAACGCTTCTAACGCGTCGACGTCGATGGGGCTGGCAGCAGTGCCTGTACCCGAGCTAGTAGGGGGCGAAGTAGGAGGCGACGTTGCAGGAGATGTAGTTGACGATCGAGGTCGTCCAGCGTGAGAGATCGGGATGGAGTGAATGATGACACGTCTGGGGTGGCGAGGGTGTCGACCTCTGGCAACTGGAAAGGACAAGTTTCCCCTTGGGGGAATAGGGAGCGGAGCGGGAGAGGAAGTCTCCGGAATTGTGTTGGTAGCGGCGATAGTGGATGGGGCGAGGGACGATTCAGAGGTCGGCGACGAAGAGGCAGAATGGGGAGGTGACGAGGTGTTAAAGAATAACGGTTCATCTTCGTGCAGATCGTTGACGGCAACCCGTCCCATGTTCTGCCTAATGTTGTAGAAGAGGTCTTCCGCCCCCAGCTGTTCAAAAAGGGAGAGGAGTTGGAACTCTTGTTCCTTCTGCAAAGATCCTAGTAATTCCGCGACCATAGCGCCGGCGGCGAAGCCTGCATTCTTTAGGTGAGATGCGAAGTGGATGAGGCGCGCGTTCTGCAGCATTGCGCCGTAGGCGAGGTGGAGAGGGGAGTCGGTTTCGAGACGGCGCTCGATGGCAAGAGCCATGCGGGAGTCTTGGACCAGAACGCGATAGGCTCCTCGACGGAGCATAGATGGGGTTTCGACGAGTCGTTGGGCAAATGGAAGGGGGCGAGGGATGAACGTTGCTGGAGCGGTGAAGACGATGTTGGACTGGGAAGAGTTCGAAGTGGTGCGGGACGGAGGCATAGTGGTTTATTTTCTGCGGTTGGTAAGAGTTGATTTGTTCTGAGGGAAATCCTTAGGACGAGTTCGCTTATATGCTTCCAGTGAAGACGCGGAGTGTCGGAGGTTGGATTCAGGTTCCCAAGAGTTCTCGGAAGACGGATAACCTTTCCACGACACAAGGTATTGACGGCGATTCGCGGCTCCACGGTGCGACAGGATTTTATCGATTTCATATTCTTCTTCCGCATCGATAAGATCAGGTGGGGGTCTGTGGAAGGTCGGTCCGTGTTCGGGGGTTTCCCGATAGGATGATAACAGGGAAGCATGGAAGACGTTATGTATCTTCCAGGTGACCGGGATCTTTAGGCGGTAGGAGATGGGTGATAGGACTTGGATTATTTCAAAAGGTCCTTCTCGTTTCGGGGCGAGCTTCCGCGATGGATACCCGAATTTGAGATTGCGGGCCTCTAGCCATACCCTATCTCCCACGTTCCAGGGTTTGAACCGGGTCGATATCCGTTCTTTCATAACGCGTTGCGCTATCTCATGCGCCGCAAGGGCTTCTTTTCGGGCATCAGCGAGGGATTTCAATCGTTCCTCGATGGAAGGTAACGGGGATTTCTTATTGATGGTTGGATAGGAGCGGGGTTCGTATCCGAGGATTAGGAAAAACGGAGATTTCTTCGTGACGGAATGCACGTTTGAGTTGTGAGCAAATTCGGCGGTCGAGAGCAGTGACGCCCATCGATAAGGATCTCCTTCGCAGAAGATGCGGAGATAAGTCTCTAGTTCCTGGTTGACACGTTCCGTTTCTCCATCAGATTGGGGGTGGTACGCAGAGGAGAGGGAAACGTCATAGTCGAGGATTCTGGCGAGTTCTTTGGCAAAAGCCGAGGCGAACTGAGGGCCTCTGTCGGAAATGATCTTGTCATATAACCCGAAACGGGTGTAGACATGTTTGAAAAATAGATCAGCCACGCCTGCGGCGTCAATGGTGGCGTTGCAAGGGGTGAAAATTGCCCCCTTCGAAAGGCCATGGTCTACCACGACCATAACGGAATCAAAACCATCGGACAGGGGAAGACCCGTGATGAGATCAACAGAGACCTGCTGGAAGGGGCGAGAGCAGGTAGAAGGGATGGGAGAGAGAGCGGGAATCGTGGGATGAGTGTTCACCTTGGAGGCTTGGCAGGGCACACAACCAAGGACAAATTGGCGAACGAACGTGGAAAGCCCGGGCCACCAATAGTCACGAGAGACCAGAGCGAGGGTGCGGGTAATGCCAGGATGACCAGCGGACGGGGAATCATGGATAGAAGCCACAAGGGCACGACGTTCGGGAGCAGGGACGTACAGGCACTGCTTGAAATAGAGGTGGGAACCATCAAAGTCCCAATCGGAGCGAGCAGCACGAGGGAACAGCGATGTGTCGCTTTCCATGGCACGGAGGGCGGAGAGGACCAAGGGGTCAGTGGGGGTTGAGGAACGAATCTTGTCGGAGAGGTCGAGGTCAATGCGTCGTGCAAAGAACGATTCTGGGAGGAGAGTGACATCCTGGTTATCAGGGGTGACGTCTGCACTGTCCTTGCGGGACAGGGCATCGGCAGGGCCCATCTGAGAGCCCGGGGTGTGGACAAACGTGAGATCATAGTCGGCAAGGGTGAGCATCCACCGGGCTTGCCGTCGGGAGAGTTTCTGCGGAGAGCGGAAATAGGTGAGGTTCTTATGGTCGGTGAGAACCGTGACCGCATGGGTGGTACCCTGGAGGTATTGGCGCCAGCCTTTCAGGGCACGGATAACTGCGAGAAGCTCGCGATCATAGATGTCGTAATTGCGTTCCGCCGGAGAGAAACCTTCGGAGAGGTAAGCACACGGGTGAAGGTCACCATTATCGTCCTTCTGCATTAGGACACCGCCCGTAGCCGTGAGCGAAGCATCAGTCATGATACAGAAGGGTTTCGAGGTATCGGGGAGAAGGAGGACGGGTCGTTCCATATACAAGGTCTGGATTTGCCGGAAAGATCGTTCGCAGGCTTCCGACCATAACCAGGGCGTAGTCTTCTTGGTAAGATCAGTTAACGGTCGAGCGAGGTTTGAGAACGATGGGATGAAACGCCGGTAGAAGTTACAGAATCCAAGGAACGACCGGACTTCTTTGACGGTAGAGGGGGTTTTCCATGAGGCGATAGCCTCGAGTTTCACTGGGTCCATCTTAACGGCTCCTTCTTTGAGGATAAGACCCAGATAATCAACTTCTTTCTGGTCGAACTTGCATTTTTCTAGCTTGAGATACAAGTCGTGTTCTTTCAATCGGCGAAGGATTTTCATAGTCCGTTCATGGTGCAGGGCGGGGTCGGCGGAGTGAATTAAGAGGTCGTCCATGTAGATGATTAACCATCCTTTGGCGATGTAATCGGCAAAGATATGATCCATGAACGCCTGGAATGTCGGAGGAGAATTACAGAGTCCGAAGAACATAACGGTGGGTTCGAAAAGACCGAAGGGAGTAATAAACGCTGCTTTCCAGCGATCCCCGGGTTTGATCTGGACGTTGTTATATCCCCATCGGATATCCATCTTGGTAAAGATCTTCGATCCTTTGACTTTATCGACGAGATCCGAGATGAGGGGAAGGGGGTAGGCGTTTTTGACGGTATGAGAATTGACGTAGCGGTAATCCTGACAAGGGCGGAGAGATCCATCTTTCTTCGAGACAAAGAAGAAAGGTGAGGCCTGAGGGGATTTCGATGGCTGGATCTTTCCGGCTGCTAGATTCTCATCAACAAACGCTTTACATGCTTCCAATTCCTTTGGGTTGAGGGAGTACGCCTTAGCGACTTTCGGGACAAAGGATTCGTCGAGGTCGATAGCATGGTCAAAGGAGCGAGAGGGGGGAACGTGGTCGGTGGATTTCTTCTCGAAGATGCTCGAGAATTCTTCATATTCTGGGGGAAGGGTCTGCTTCTGTTTCTTTTCTTCGGCCGCAGCTGCGAGATTGGTAGAGAGGGTAGTGGCGCGGAAATGACGGTTTCGCGACCACAATCTTTTCTGGTAGCATTGGGCTAACTTAAAATCGGGATCTAGGGCGAGGTACTTGATCAGATAACGCTGGGCAACCGCAGCATCGGTATCATGTCGAGGGATGTGAGGGAGGTCAGGGAAGGTCAATATTCCTGCTCCCCAGTCGACGATCGGGTTATGTTCTTTGAGCCAGGGGAGACCTAGGATCACGTTCTCTTTTCCACAGTTCATGACGTAGAAAGTCTGCTCTATTTCGTTGTCTCCAAGTCTCAACGTGAGAGTCGTGGAGTATCGTATCAATCCGCCGACGTTGGTAGAACCGTCGGCGTTTCGAGGTCTAAGCGGTTTGGTGAGCCGCTTCATAGGGAGTCGGTGTCGAAGGGCAAAGTGATGATCGACAAGGGAGGCTCCTGCTCCACTGTCTACTAGGGCGAATGTGTCGACGATTTTTCCTTTCCGAGTAGCGAAAATGCCAAGAGGAATACGCATGGATTGGGCAGATTCTTGAGCTACAATTACAGGAGGATTCGTAGGAGGTGACTGCGTCGAATCAGACCTCCGATCTAAAAATTCTGGGCGCGTACGGAGACACGAGCTATGTCCATCTCCTCATCGGCTTCATCATCTTTGCCGGAGTCTTCTTCTTCTTCGAAGCATGCCTTGAGGACATGCATGATTTCGGCATCGGAGATTTTACGCTTGGTTTGGAGATCTTTGAGGAAAGACGGGACCTGGGAGGTAGTGGCGGCGCGAACGGGAATTCGGGGTGTAAAGGAGGTGGGTTTCGGTTTGGAGGTTTCGCCTTTCTTATGATCCCGTGAAGTATGGCCTTGTTGCTTGCATACAAAGCAAAGTCCCTTCCTCATATATTCCGCACGTTGAGCAGGGGTAAGCCTAACAGCGTCAACGTCCATAGCGTTAGGATCTTTCGGGGTGTGTCGGGGGGTGTTATGGAAGTAGTGGTTTGGACGTCCTTGGAGAGCTCGGATTTTCTGGTTCTAGATGTGGAAATGCTCAGCTCGTTCGATCCACTTCTCTAGAGTTTCGGGGACGTTGTCCATCCCGAGAATGCGAGAGGCTAGCTGAGTCTCTAGTCCGCCAGCGTACCAAGAGACGAGGGCTCCCTCATCGGTGACTTGAGAACGAGCGGCGAGAAGGGAAAATTCAGAGTTGAATTTTTCCAACGATCCGCAATTCCTCTGCTTGAGGGAGGAGAGCTTGGTGAGGGCGTTCCCTTTGACGTCTTTGGTAGAGAAGGTACTGCGAAAAGCAGCAACAAAGTCGGTCCAGGTTCCGTAACTCTTATCTTTCATAGCTTTTTCATAACGGGCTTCTGCCCAGGCGGCTGCCGTTCCTTTGGTCATGAAGGAGAGGCGGCTATGATCTTCTTGTCATCGTCAACGTAGACGGCACTATTCAAGGAGAAGTAGGCGCTGCAGGAAAAGATCCATCGCAGGGCATCACTTGGGGACCCATCAAAGATGGCGGGGAGTCCGGCTTTCAGTTCAGTGGCTTTCGACATTGCGCTGGACGATGTGGGAATCGTCGAGGTACTAGGGTATGTCGATGTCGGGGGAGGTGCGGTATTCTTCGGTGTGAGTGGAGACAATTGTCTCGGGGTCACGATCAGGTTTCGGATAGTTTCGTTGAGGGTGTCTCTCGTGGGTGATTCTTCCTCGTCTTCGTCGGGGTTGCCAAACCCGAGTCCTTCTTCGTCTTGTTCTTCTTCTGATTCAGGAGGGACGTCTCTTCGATCGTCGCTCTCAGCCGCGCGTTGCTTGGCGCTTTTCTTGGCTGTCTCTGGAGGGTCCTTAGTATAAGGAGCTCCGGCTTCCCTAGCTAGGCGATGGGAAGGATCTACGCGTGGTCTAACCGGTCCTGGCGGTGGAGCGGGTCGGGTTTCTTTCGGGGTGGAGGGTCTGACTTCCTTAGAGGAGGAAGAGTCTCCGAATATGTTCAAATCGGACCACGTCTTGGCGTTCGGGGTGGGATAGGCTGCACAAAGGCAGTATCGATTAAGAGTTTAGATCTTTTGTTACGCGGGTTGAGACAGGAAGGTCTCGACGAGCTAACAACGACGAGCAAGGGTTCGTCCTCAAGAGTGAAGCTCTTGAAAGGGGTCCTTCCTAAGATCAGAGATCGCTATTACTGGCTAGCGACAGGCCACTGGAAGCTAGCAAGTCGAGTTGTCTTGAAGTCTCGATGAGCTATAAGCTGTATGATTGCGTAGATCTAAACTAGAGGACTACTACAGCGAAGTAACTACCTTTTATAGTACACGAGACGATGCACAGACCATGTCCCTGATAAGGGATCTAAGTATAACGGGTAATCCGTAGAAGGCGATGGAAGGAATCCCAGGGATAAGCTGGGTAGACAGGTAGAGTGAACGATAAAGGAAACTGGGAACTTAGGTAAGAAGGCTAAGTCACATGATGGTACACAGGATAGGGGTCAGGATGCGTATGGTACAAGAGAAAGAGAAAAACCGTAACAGTAACCTTCGCACTCCTCTCCCTTGAGAGTGATTAGTCCACGCTGGGGTCGAGCCCAGTTTGTGAGGGACGACTGGGACAAAACTGGTCAAACAGCCCAGGCTGAGTCAGAACGTTATATCTACATCTACATAGCTACCATAGCATACTCAGTACCACAGTATAGTATACTTTGTCTGAGTTGGGGAGGTTATTGACCCAATCAGAGACTGGGGAGCAATCCCTTGGTGAAGAAGATCTGATCCAATCAGAGACTGGGGAGTAATTCCCTTGGTGAAGAAGATCTGAGTTGGGGTGGTTATTGACCCAATCAGAAATCAGAGAGTGTTCCCTTGCTGAAAATTTATCATCATGTAAGTAGTGGTCATGGTTTTGATCCAATCACACTCTTGAGCATTTTATTTTATCAGGTCAACTCCTCCCACCTCACCACAACGTGCACAAAGTGCTGCCCGTCAAAGTGAGCGTGATCAGCGTTTTTTGGAGTCACCACCTTTTCGTCGTGAGCCTCGCATTCCTGTAATACTCCCACCAAATGCATCCTCCTGCTTTAATGGTAGGTACTATTTTCCTTTCTAATAGGACTCATCAAATTGATCAATAACTCTTCAGAACCATCCTCCTGTTCCAGTGCAACAGTTTCCTGGGTTGCCACGTAACCTTATTGAGCGGCATGAAGTAAACCGTATCTGGCGTGCACACCATCCCCAGCCTCCTCAGCCTCCCAGCCTCCCCAGCCTCCCCAGCCTCCCAGCCTTTCAATCCAATACCACCACTCCTACCTCCATTTCAGCCATATCCCCAGCCAGCTTTACAGCACATGGAAGAAGTTAGGCATGGTCATATTTTTTATGAAGGTGTTGCTCAGCCTGGTCACTTTCAGCATGTGCCTATGCAACCCTTTGCTTATCCTCAGGGTCCAGATCACCCTGTGGGTGGTGTAAGGGCACGTGTTGATTATGGTGCAGCTTTGATGGCAGGCTTTCAGCAAGACCATGAGATAAGGCGTAGAAACCGACGTCAACAACGTAACCAACACAATGCTGCTGCACCCATCCCTCCTCCTGCTCCCCACCCTGAACCAAACTTTGACCGGTTCAATATTCAGTTCCATCAGCATGCCATTGACTTTCAGAGAGAAGCAGATAGAGAGCAACAGCAGCAGCATCAGATGGAGATGGAGCGAGCTCAGTATCAACACAGACAGAATGAACTGTTGGCACAACAACAAGCTCAGGAGGCACGTCTACACTTTGAGGCTGAACAAGCACGATTACGCTTGGAAGCTGAGTGGGCACGTCAACATCAGGAGGCTGAGCAGGCTCGATTACAGTTTGAAGCTGAGCGGGCACAACTACATTTTGAAGCTGAGCAACATCATCAAAGCCAGGTAGCTCAGCAGGAACGTCTAACTCAACAGCGTAGAGAGTATGAGCAGCAGCAGCAGCACTTGGAGGAGATGTATGAGGAGCATAATCAACTATCTGAGGAACAACATGAGGAGGATGAACAGAAGACATCAGAACCAGCAGCAGGAGGATGATGGCAATGATCCACCACCATCACCTTCTCTGCCACCTTCTCTATCACCACCTTTTTCACCACCACCATCACCACCACCTCCACCTCCACCATCACCACCACCTCCACCACCTTCACCACCACCACCACCACCATCACCTCCACCTCCACCACCATCACCACCACCACCACCTATACAATTTCCACCAGGTGGTAGACCATACAGAGAGCCAGTTCAGAGAAATTCACTGGGGCCTATGGATGTGGAATGTCCCCATTGCCATGCTCTACACTTTGATAGTGAAAAGCTCAGCAAATCAACACGTCGAAATCGTGTCTTTGGCATGTGCTGCTTAGAAGGCCAGGTCCAGCTTCCACCCCTACAAGAGTGGCCAGACCAGCTCAAGAGATTATATGATGATCGTCAGTTCAGAGACAAAATATCGTCAATACAATAGTGCACTTGCTTTCACATCCATGGGTGCAGAGGTTGATCGTCATACTGTCCAAGGTGCTGGCCCAACATCATTTTCGCATTCATGGTGCTCTCCATCATCTCATGGGAAGTCTCATTCCCAATGATGGCCAAGATCCCTGCTATGCACAGTTATATATCTATGACCCTGAGCAGGCAACAGATCATCGCACTCGCCGTAATCCAGACCTCAACAGGCAAACTCTGGCTGATCTCCATGACATGCTTTTAACTTCCACCCTTATGTCAATCTCTACAAGCAAGCTTATCAGGTCATGATGGACAAGCCTCCAGAGCAGCATCCTGACCTTCGTGTCCAGCTACACTTTAGTGAGGGCACTGATGGACGCAGATACAACCTCCCTACAGCCAATGAAATTGCTGCCATAATTCCTGGAGATGGCTCTGAGGCTGTCAATGAACATCGTGATATTGTCTTGCGACTTCAAGGTGGTGGTTTGCGTCGCATCAGTCATCTCCACCAGGCATATGCAACTCTACACTATGTATTATTGTTTCCCAGGGGTGAAGAAGGCTGGCACCTTGGCATGGCACTTCAGCTGGATGCACATCGTAGAGCTCGCTCCAAACATCTCACACAAATACTCTACTATGCATATCGCCTTCATGTCCGACCTCCCAACATTGAACCACCAAATCTTATTCGTGGAGGTCGACTGTTTCAGCAATATGTCTGTGATGCTTGGGCTTCTGTTGAGCAGTCCAATCTCACTTGGATTGCCAATAATCAGAAGAAAATTAGATCTGAACTTTATAGTGGTTTGCAAGACCGTCTTGCTCAGGATCCAAATCTCAATCTTCAAGATACTGGTCGTAGTTTTGTTCTCCCATCCTCCCACTCTGGCAGTCCACGTCACATGCAACAGCTACTTCAGGACTCTTTGGCAATTTGTCGTGACTGTCAGAAACCCGATCTCTTTTTAACTATGACAGCAAATGCAAATTGGGCTGAAATCAAGGATAATCTCTTGCCAGGTATGCTATTTCAGTGCTTGCAATATTGAATTGTTTTCTAATTAGCTCCATGGTAGGCCAAAATGCAATTGACCGTCCTGATTTGGTGGCACGAGTCTTTCACCAGAAGCAACAAGCTTTGCTGAAGAAAATACGCAATGGCTTCTTTGGTGCTGTTGCAGGCTTGGTGTACACCATTGAATATCAAAAGCGTGGACTTCCCCACATGCACCTGCTTATCTTTCTGGAGGATCCAGACAAGATTCGTAATGTTGAGCAGGTTGATGCTCTCATATCAGCTCAGATTCCTGACCCAGAGGAGCATCCTCAGCTCTATGAGGCTGTTTCCAAATATATGCTTCATGGTCCTTGCACTCCAGAGCGCTGTTTGGACAATGGCAGATGCAAGAAGCATTTTCCAAAGTCTTTTTGTGAACAGACCATTATGAAGGATGATGGATATCCTGAATATGCTCGACCTGATAATGGACGTACTATCCAGAAGGGTGAAACTACCTTCACCAACAAAGATGTTGTCCCACATTCCAGACAACTGTTGGCAGAGTTTGATTGTCACATAAATTGTGAAGTCTGCATCTCCATCAAATCTGTCAAATATGTCCACAAGTACATCTATAAAGGTCCTGACCATGCTACCCTCCAAACACAAGGACGTGATGAAGTAAAGGCCTATCTGGACAGCCGCTACATCTCATCTGTTCAGGCTGTCTGGCTTCTGTTGGAGTTTCCCATGCATCTGGAGTATCCATCAGTATATCGCTTACCTGTACACTTGGAGAATGAGCAGAATGTCTCCTTCCAGGAGGATGATGTTGCTCAAGAAGTGCTAGAGGCTGCTGCTCGGAAGGATACTCAATTGATGGGATGGTTCAAGGCCAATGCAGATGCGGACTGCATTGCTGCTGGAGCACATGCCTACCTCTATCAGGACTTTCCAAAGTGTTTTGTTTGGAAACGCATAAAGGTTGAACGTACATGGGTATACAAATGGGCACCACGTCAGCGTCATAAAGCCATTGGGCGCATGTACTCTGTTCCTCCAACTGCAGAAGAGCGATTTTATCTAAGGCTTTTGCTCACTGTTGTCAAAGGTATGTATCATTTATGCTTGCATCTATCTCTATCTGACTGTGTCTTTCAGGAGCCACTTCCTACCAGGATTTACGCACAGTGAATGCCCATGTCTATGATACTTTCAAGGAGGCATGTCGTGCAAGAGGTCTTTTGGAAGATGATCAAGAGTGGCTCCTGTGTCTGCAAGAAGCTGCTCATATGCAAACTGGACGTGGATTGCGCAACCTTTTTGTCATCATATTGTTGCACTGCAATCCAGTAGATCCTCACCAGCTGTGGACTGCCACTTGCCAGCACCTCTGTGATGATCTCCAGCATCATCTCATTCACCGGCTTAATATTCCTGAGCCTACTGAGGAGCAGATATATGACTATGGTCTTTACCTCATTGATCTTGCACTTCGCAAGCATGGAAAGAATCTGGGAAACTTTGCAGACATGCCAAGGTCTCAGATGAACTGGGCTGCAATGGAGGGGAACCAGCTTATTGCTGAACAACTTGCCTATGATCGTCATGTGCTACAGCAGAGAGTTGATGTGGCAGTTCCAACTCTAAATGCAGAGCAAAGAGCAATCTATGATGAAGTTCTGGAGACTGTGCATCACAATCAGCAGAATGCACCCTCATATTTCCTACATAGTGCTGGGGGTTGTGGAAAGACATACCTATGCAACCTCATTGCTGCTGCAGTGCGTGCTGAAGGGGGCATTGTCCTTTGTGTTGCATCATCTGGAATTGCTTCACTCCTTCTCTCTGGTGGACGCACTGCTCATTCACGCTTCAAAATCCCCATTCCTATTCATGAAGCCAGCACTTGCAACATCAAAAAAGAAGACCCCCATCATGAGCTGCTCTCCAGAACATCTCTCATTATCTGGGATGAAGTGCCTATGCAAGATCGTCGTGTCATGGAATGTGTGGATCGTTCTCTACGTGACTTGCTTAATGTGGACTCAGACTTTGGTGGAATCCCTGTGCTCTTTGGTGGTGACTTCCGCCAGACACTTCCAGTCATCCCTCATGGATCCAGGGAGCAGATTGTGGGTGCTGCATTTTGCCGTTCTCGCCTTTGGCAGCATCTTCATGTGCGTCATCTTCGCCAGAACATGCGCCTTGATCAAAATGAAGAGTGCACTAGATTTGCAAACTGGCTTCTGGAACTGGGTGGTGGACAGGGTTTGGATGCAGAGAATGTGATGAAGCTTCCAGAGTATATGCATTGTGGAAATGATGCAAGGTCTCTCATTGATGCACTCTATGGAGAGTTGCTTGCTCCACAACACAATCATCCTGTGCCAGATAGATACTTCTTGGACCGCACCATTCTCTCTGCCAAGAACACAGATGTCAATGAGATCAACTCCTCCATCCTTGGTTCATTCCCTGGAGATGTCATCACTCACACAAGTGCAGACACTGTGACAGACAAGGAGTATGAATACATCCCTACAGAATTCTTGCATACTCTGGACCCATCTGGGTTTCCTTTGCATAAGCTGGAACTCAAGGTTGGTGCACCACTCATGCTCCTGCGGAACTTGGATCCCTCCCATGGTCTTTACAATGGGACACGTATGGTGTTGGTCAACTCAACAAGACATGTTCTCCAATGCCGTGTTCTTCGACAGGAGAATGAGGGAATGCAAGGAGGTGATCATGGTGTTGTATTCATTCCACGGATGTCCTTGGATGCAAACATGGATGAATTCCCAGTTCCACTTCGACGTCGACAATTCCCTGTCCGACTTGCTTTTTCAATGACTATCAACAAGTCACAAGGACAAAGTGTGAAGCATGTTGGACTAGACCTACGCACTCCAGTATTTTCTCATGGGCAGCTTTATGTGGCTCTCTCTCGGTGTACCAATCCCAGACATGTCAAGATTGCTTTTCCAACAGGACAGAATGATACCAAGACAGTGAATGTAGTATATACTGAAGTACTTAGAAATATCCTGGACTAAAAATTGTGATAATATGAATTGACATTGATTACTATTTGATTGAATGATTTGAGAAAGTTGTTTTGACAATTCAGAGAAGTAGAGGATGAGTTTGTTATCAAACAGGGGGCGTAGCCCCATTGCGTGCATAGCACGCACCGCGCGAAGCGCGCTAGCCAGAACACATGTTGTGACGAAGTCACAACGGGTTATGGCTAGTATTGAATGTTGGACGTTGAACTGACTGACGTGGCTGGTCACATGACCTCATATTTTTAAAATTTGACGAAGTCCGTGCCATTAGGAAAAACTAGTACTGTACACTACGTAGTACTAGAACACAACTACCTAATGTGCACATTGAGCTTCATCATTCACGTGATGTTGATTATCAGCTCGCACGCATGGGGACAATGTCGTTATAATGCAATGTGCCGATGCCCATTATGTATGGCCCATTATTATGCCATTGTAATGAGCCTTATCAGGACTTGGCTCGGAATGGTAAGCCGGGAGCATTATCATGAGGCAAAAAAAGTTGCGACATCATCTGGCACTACTAACCAACATCATGGAGGATGACGCCAACACCTATTGCGTTGGGGGGCGAAAACTAGCGAGTTCATCGGTGCAGCTGAGCCCTGACTTGGGTTGACATGTAATGATGTAGTGTTGCTCTGTTCGGCATTGATAAAACAATTTGTCGGAGGTCTGATACTTACGAGTAGATGCAAGTTGCATCTGCAAAACGACTGACATGAATTGCTTAAGTTCAATGGCTTATGGTACATATTACATGACATGCATGACAAGTGATCTATCTGTGTCTGATTGGTGGAGAAAGTATTGGAACTCCCAAAAACGTCTGAACCCCGAACTATTCCAAACTACCCTTCCATCGCATGAATTTTCATGTTAAGTCATGGTGGTTACTGGTCTATGCACGCCAGGATGATCCTGCATCCCAGTTCACGACACAGCATGATGTATAATATACAGACAACTTGAATAGAGCATGCAAGATGAAAGTAGCAAGTAGCGCGAAGGAAATATGTAAACTCACAGGAACGCCCTCACTTGAATTAAAGGCTCACGCCTTCCATGTGCCCCTGCCCATCGCCGTTTCTACATCGACAGCTAACATCACCCCGTGGTTCGGAATTAGGATGGTATTATTGTTGGTGGGTGGCGAACCTGTGCCCAACCCAGTATCGATGTGGTCCCCGACGACACAGGAATGCAATACCCGCACGCTGAGTACGAATCGGGGTGCAAGTTCGACGACGTATGGACAGGCGGTGGCACCCACGGTCACGACGAGATACGCAGGCATTGCCAATACAGCTACGAGGCACACCGCGTTATGGAGTAAGTTACCGGTAGGGGAAATTTCGGATTTGTCCTCGAGTTCGTTCTGCATGGCGGAAAGAAGGAATAACGTATAGGATGGGCTCCCGAACGAGGAGGTCCATGTACCGGTTCGATCGCCATTGCTTGAACACTTTCACTTTGTACATTTCTAGCGACTCCCTGACGAACTGGGTGACAGCGAGAATACAGAGGAGGATGCTGAGGATAAATCGGGGAATGAAGGCGTATGCGGCGATGCTAGATGTAGTGTTAAAAGTCGCGACACATAATCGGGAGTCCACCGCCTCAGCAGTGGTCACTGAAAAAGCGGGGTACAGAGGACGAGTACTCGAGTGGAGCCACAGCCCCGGCCGCACAGCCCGCAACCAGCCTACAGTTCACCTGACAAGCCGGTGTTGGGGTTGGCATCAATAGCAGCAGAGACAACGAGAACGGCGATGGCTGGATGTAAATCCCGAGGAGGATGGCAAGTACCGTTCTGGGCCGGTTGTGCATTGCATATACCGGGATTCCCGGAAGATCATTGACACTAATGCGCCACAGCGTCGGATCCTAACTTGCGACCACAGTGCTTGGCGAGCCACAATGGTGGCGGCGAGCACGAATGTCCAGCAGCGCTCACCACGTCTTGCAATTGATAGAATTTGGACATCACGCGTTGACAAAGTCTAACGAAAGGGCAGCAGTTAACTTGCCCTAATTCTCAGTACTCAGCGCTCAGCACTGAGCCGCCGCCTAAACAAGAAGTCAATTCGCTGCTGCAACCTGGCTTTTTGCAAGAGCTGATTGCGGCACTACAAACTCGAAGAATTCGTGGCGAGGGAAGAATTGGAATGGAAGCATGTCTGGGATGTGCCCTTGCTCTTACTTATACGTTTCCCACTGGCAATGGCATACCTTTACATAGCACCCCCATGTTGTGATACGGTTAAGGACCCTCTGGCTACTAGTAATGTTCACGCCTAGCTAGCGCATACATATGAAATGGAATAACTCTGTGCCGTCATCTTCCGCTTTATTGATCCACCAGACAAGGAGGAATGGTACCACGGAAACAACACGCCCCAGATGGGCGTTCGCTCTTCGCTGCTCTCGCACGACGGGGCCCGGACGTCGCGCTTTGGGTAAATAGACGATCCAGATGAGAGACTGGACTAGAAATCGAAGGTCTTTGAATTGTCGCGTTTAGTGAATAGCACAGGACCTTCATGTCGACACGCGAGTGAAATGTACGAAAGACGTACGCATCCTACCTAGACTGCTCGTGGATGCAATGAAGGTCTACTAGTAGGCGTTGTTCACGATTATAAAAGAGATCATTCAGTGAATGCTTTCCCCAGACAAATAACTTCAGTTACCATCGTCTCTGCATAATGTTCTCCCGTCTCTCTATCCTCACCATTGCTGCCTTGGCTGTCCTTACGGTCGCCATACCCAACAACGTCGCTCGCCAGAGCCCCAGGTGCAACTCTCCATACACCCTGGTGTGCTGCCAGCGCACCTATGGGGATGTAAGAAATCCCACCAACATCATTGAACAGCTATCGACTCACTTGGTCAATAGGCAGGGTACTGACTGTCTCTACGCCGCCTCAAATGGCCAGTGCGGGAGTGGCACCTCAGCCCTCTCTGCTGCAGACATGTCGACGTGAGCAGTCTATTTGACTGGGATTGTCTCATCTGGTACCGATAACAAACATCACGCAGCCCATCAACTCCGCCGGTTGCGTTGCCCCCTAACTAACGAGTTCATCGGTGCGGCTTAGCCGTGACTCCCAAGGGTTGACATGTGGTGTTACTGCGTTCGGTGTTGATAGGACAAGGCGTCAGAGCTGTGATATGTACTAGTAAATGCAGATTGTTAGACTTCAGTTCCAGATTCGGAGAGTCAGCAGTGAGTCCGGGCTGCGATAAAGTTGGCGTGGATCTCAGCACCATTTCCGGTTAATGATCGAGTCATGCTGTACCCCGCCGGAAGTAAGTATCGCGTTCCTCAGGTTTGCGGATGAAAGGGTCGTTCGTTGTGCAGTCTCTGCGTTGATTTTTTGCACGAAATTATGCATGCTTTCAAGTTTAACGGTATACAGTGCTTGGAGCACGGTTGGCGTGCGGCGGCGGCGATTGGGATGGTGACGGTTTCTTTGGATTTGATGGCAGGAACGCCATCACACTCCACAGCGACAGCCATGTACCTAGTTTCAACGAGAGGTATATCTCTTTCGACGGAGACTTCGATAGCAGCCACATTGACGAGGACAGCAACGGCCAGCACTCAGAAAGCGCCGAATTGTCGTAAGGCTTTACCGACGGCGGGGCACATACAGCAATCCTTGCGATACCTGCCAAGTATACTGGACATTACCCATGGTGATCTGCAAAGAAGGCACATTTAGCAGAGGAACGCCTTATACGAGGCCGAAAGATAATTGCATCCTCCGCAGAAGAACCCATGCCGGATACCGTTCCACCCAACGTGGGGCATTCTCGCAACAAAAGATACATGTCGTTAACCCACACGTAGTAAGGATGTCCCGTGTTCGTCATTGATATTACCTACTGCTCCGACGCGGTCAATGTAAGATTCTCAAAAACGGGCCGAGGACAGACCGTTGTCCTTTGACCTGCTACGACTTCAATAGTTGTTCACCAGCAGGGCTTGCGTCGAACTCTTCACGGCAACACCCACCGCTCGTCAGGGATCAAGCAGTCGCGCCCATACAGGGAATCGGTAATGGTTGTCATCTTGTGACGAAGGACAGCTGAGCATTAATAACGTTTGGCTTGTTGCGGTGGGCGGCGGCCATCGTTTGGTGCTCGTGGGGAGCCGATTCAGGGGGAGATGTTCCTCCTGACTGATAAGAGAATGGAAGTAAACAGTTAGATGGGTCGCTTGTGTGTTGCCGCATTGTCTCACAAAGCCACAGGGCTTTTGGCACAGTTGGTAGCGCGCATGCTTCGCATTTGGGATTGCATGAGGTCGTGGGTTCAACTCCCACAGAGTCCAGCTTTTTTGCTTTCAATAGCATTGATTTTCGCAAGCACTCCAGAGTCCAGAGTCGAGAGTCGAGATGGAGATGGAGGAGGGGACGTAGACTCGGAGACGTTCGTTCATTAGGTTCCAGTCACCTACATGATCGGATCAAGCCGAGGATACTGTACTACGTGAGTACCAGCTATAGGCTCCTATAGCGTCACTGCGTGATACGTGTTTGGCATTGTGTCTTCTTTTCGACTTTCACAGCTTCGCAATTGGCGCGGGCCGTCCGTGTCCCTACTTGCTTGTCCTAGTTTCGAGGTAGTACATGCAACGACGTTCAGGTTTAGGGAAGGGTCTGGCACGTATTGCCCCTCCATCCCCTCACCCTCTCACAGGGATGGCCGTCTCATCGACTCGCTCACAATGGTACAGACTCCGCTTGCTTGGCATGCACAATCGCATATGGATACTCCTACTTGTCTTTATGTCTGTCGTGGCGCTGACACGTTATATTCTGCCCTCGTCCCACCAACAACCAAAGCTGTTCACCACTGTCGGGCTGATACCAAAAAATTACCTTCACGAGGCCAACTATTTCGCAACTAACAGCTCTACAGATGAGGTTGCTGGGAATCCATTCAACTTCTGTCCTGTGTTTGGCCCGGGAGATGATGTTGCTGAGAAGCACGGAGTGATGGCACTTGCTCAGAGTCGACTGCATTTGGGGAGTGGTGGGCGGGTACATCGAGTGATACACAAGGCGTTGTTGGGTCAGCCCATCACTATGAGTGTTTTGGGTGGTTCAGGTAAGCTTTTATTTGTCCTGCTTGTCACCCCAACACGTTTCTTTAACATTTCATTGCTATTTTCCTTCATCTGACTAGTTTCCGCTTGTCATGGTGCCGGTGATGATCCATTGTCCCCGACATGTTACCCTTCCCTTTTTTTCCAGTGGTGGTCGAGCGTATTCCCGCATCCCGCTTCCGAGCTCACCAATGGAGCTATGCGTCGAACAAACTCTGGGTACTTTGGTTTCTGCAGCGCCCAGCATGTACCCGAGAACACCGACCTGATAATATTAGAATTCGACGTCGATGATCCAGGGTGAGCCATACATACCTCTTACTGTAAACACTTTTTTCTTACGCGATACTCCTGCACTTCTAGTGACCAACGCAGTATGGAGAATTTTGAGCTCCTTGTCCGCTCGCTGCTGGATCGACCAGATCAGCCTGCAGTTGTAATGCTGGGCCATTTCAGCCCTGACGTTCACACAAGATACGGTTTTGCTGGACCAGACCACTGGCACAATATAGTCGCACAATTTTACGACGTCCCTCACATCAGGCACGTCCTTCTAATTTTGCATTGAAGGCTCACAGTTTACGTGGCCACAGCATAAAACCTGTCCTATATCATTCATACGTGACTGACCCGGACCTCATCAAGCCCTACTACGCCGACGCCGTCCTTGCCAACTCCGAAGGACACGCGCTTCTCGCGGACGTCCTCGTCTCCTATTTCCAATCTCAAATATGTGCCGCGTGGTCCACAGCCAGCGGTCTCTCCTACGAGACGATTCCTATCATGCTCACCCCGGGTTACAACCCCACCGGAGATACCCATCTCTTTGGCGGTGTTGGTGCTCGCAAAGGCGGTGCTGCCCCTGATCCTCCGAAGGCCGGTGGCGATAACGTGGACGAAGGCAAGAAGCCTGCACAACCTCCTATATCTGGTTCGCATCCCGTGCCTATCTACCCCGAGCTCCGCATCCCGCCTGTACGTATCAACACCCGCCCAAAGTCATCGAAGCCGTTCGAGGAGCCCGCGCCGTTCTGCGCCTCTGCGAACGATCTCGTAAACCCTGTACCGCCATCCCTGTTCTATGACTCAGGATGGAGAGCGGTACACCCCCCACAAGGGACCTCATCGTTGTTGGCAGCCGAGTATTATTGGCACAGCTCGATGCCTATTAGTAAGTTGCGCATGCCGATCAAGGTCGGTGCTGGGGATGTGGGGATATATTATTTGAAGGAACCTATAAAAAACGTTGGGGACGGAAGTCAGATCGAGTGCTGGGTGGATGACAACTTTGCGGGGGCTGTTATTATTGAGAACGCAGGAGATATCAGCAGCCCAGTACCGACGTGAGTGCTTCGCTGTGTTCTGGGCCTTTATGCTGGCGATCTTATTGTCCTTGCAGCCTTGAGATTATCGACCATTTTGTCTCACGGGGAAATCACTACGTCGAGTGTGTGCTATTGGGTGAAGAAGGACAACAGGTTCCTTCATTCAAAGTTCTTGGGATTTTTGCGACGTGACGGACGTTTGTACATCTTTTGGACTAGATTGGATCCCAACTCCACCGGGATTCTTGACAACTGACGATTGGCATTCTGCATTGTATCATAGGTGCTTCATATACAATAGATACCTTCCCGCTCGGACTGGTCGTCGATAGCTTCCTGTCTAGCTACGTAGCACGTAGGGTATGGTACCCCCCTCCAAATGACCGTCGTTACCAGGAATTCAGAGGTGTAACTGGCTTGATCCTTGTGCCCTAGAGACAATTGATAAACCCCTGAATTGACGTACACTCGTTGCAACCACTGGCACTGGCACTGGCACTGGCAGCGAGCAGTGTTGGTATGTAAAACCTCGTGGTCCTAGGACCTAGGTTCCAAAACAAGTGAGTATTGGTGGCGTGGGAACATCGAGATGCTGTGTCTCGCCCCGCAGCTGCACCACCTTAAGTACCACTTGTTTTTTGCAACTTCACAATTTCCCCCTCCCTGTCCCTCACGAACGTATCACGAACTCTAGACGACCTGGACACCTGACTATGCCTGTCAGAAAGACACCCCTATCTGGTGAGGATCTCCTGCTGTAACTTGTAAAACCTAATTAGTGACATTTGGCCACAGACGCCCCACCTGCATATCGATATGTTCACGAGGTACTATGGGCGAAGTTTGAGACCTGTCGTGTTTGCAAGTCCGTGGTATTACTTGGACTTGTGGTGGTGTACTGATCGTATTCGTGTAGCGTCCCTCCTCACGGCTGTTTGGGCCCTAGCATGGTACGTCTGATTCCAACCCGACAGTGCAAAACTCTTACGTTAGCTGCTTTCCAGGACCGTGCGTCGGGGACCTGATACTGATCTCTTCTCGTAATCCTGATAAAATTTTCTCCAGGTCTCATCGTTCAAGGACCTCCAGCTTGACGAAAATGGTATGCCTTGAATGTGGTGACGCCCAAAACCTGTTGGCTGACACGTCATACCAGACAACTTCCCAAAGCTCACTCCGTTGGCGATAGCACAGGGCGTGATGTATGCAGTTGCGTGTGTCTTCGAAACATTGCGGTGTTACTGCCGCCGTGTTGGTACGTTTGGCTGTTACCTCAACTTCGGAACACTAGATCATGATCCATCGTGACCATCTAGCAACGATTCACCCTCATAAAGATATATGCATTCCTGTCGGCACTGAGTGCGCTGCTTTTCATAGGTATCGGATTCATGCGAGTTGTTACCCATTTCACATTCAAGGTATGTAGGCTATCACCATAGTACGATTTGCAGATCATGACCCTCAGCACTTCGGTAGTCCGACTTGATCGCGGAATGTGAAATTGTCGCACAGAACGGTACCATCGCATCTGTTCGTCCTCTTTCAGATTTACCTCGTCAGCTGCGGCTGACATCTTTGACAACCAGGTTTTTGGGATCTGGGGTACAAGCCCGACATCCAATCTCAATCAGGAGCAAGCTGTGTCATGTAAGTTTTTTTTTATTGCTGACTCTTCGATGGGAAGTCACTCTGACACTGGACAGATTGCAATGATCAGTGGAATCGCGACTCCTGGACTGAAATCATCGTCCTTTTGATTGTGATTGGTAGGCTATGTTCTATCTCGCAATACACCGCAAGCCTGACCAACCATGTCCGATCAGTTCTAGGACTCCTTTTCACATCCATAGCATTCGCCTACTTCCGCCAGACAGTTGACCCCGCCAGCCCCATCAATGCCTCCCGCGCCCCTTCCAATCAAATACGCATGGACGGCTATCCCACTCACTACAACGCACCATACGATACCACTGGCTACATGCCGGCCTACTCGCCTCCAGATGGGCCACCTCCTTTCGATGGCAAGCCACCGGACTACAAGCGCGGGTCGTACATTTCGTATGGCGAAAGCAAGGATGCGAAGGAGGATGCGAAGGAGGATGATCCATTCTCGGACTATGATGGACCGAGTGTGCCGATGCCGACGCATTGGGCGGAGGAGAGGGACGTTGCGTCGTCCAGAGTATGAGGGTTCTGGAGATGTGGTGGTCTTTTTCCTACTAGTTGCAGTTTTGACGGACTTTTTCTTTCTTTCTTGATGATATGCCGATGACTGTTTTAATCTCTATTGTACCACTTATGCTACTGTGCTACTGTGTATGGATCTCAAATGAACTCAGTACCATCTCATCACAAGCTTACGCATATATCTACTTCCCGGGCACCAGTTGTCTGAATATTTAATCTTTGCCTCTCGACCACCAATGTTAGAGGCGTAAACCACTCGATGTACGCGAGCGGGCGAGAGTATTAGCCGAACGGGAGTGTGATTGCATGCAACCCGGGGAAGAATAACAGCCGTTCTGCTAGTACAAGTTGCCCTGTTCATGCAAGTTTCACGCTTTATATCTAGTACGAGGGATCCTACTACCACTCCGAGTCTCCGAGGGCCTGTCTGTAGCGTCCTTTCTCGGTTCATTGCTAGTCTCTAGTGGCAGACCATAGTCGATCTTATAAAGATAGTTGATCTGATTCTGCAAGGTCCCCATTGCCACTCAGATTGTGATGGACATAGAGACAGCATAGGAACTTGAATGCAATCGTACCAAGACCATGGAACCATAACCTGGTGTGCGAAAAAATCAAACGTACCATGCCGTACTGTGCAGTCAGTCTGTCAACACACTCACGCAGAATATCAGCGTCTGCATTGCTCGCAGTTGTTACTCCATTGCCCCTTGTTCAGAGGTGGCGAACGGCAAGCACTTTTCGTATGAGGCCAACTTCAACTTGGACTGGACCGGAAATTGAAGGTTTTTGAATTGTCAGTTGGTGAGTGGTTCTGGTACTGTAGAGGGAAGTGCAGTGCCATTTCCCGTCGAATAGAGATATTCGGACGCACGAGACAGCGTGGGAACTTGCTCGGACATGGAATGGATACGGAAAACGTAATGATCCTCGTAGTGCAATAGTACCCGTCTAAACGGCTCCGGTGATGCTAATGTGCAGACGAAGCCTGGACACTGTCCTCACTGATGCCCCTACCTTCGCTGTCCTTCCTGTCCACGACGGAACCAGACATCGCGCTTTTGGGAAATCGACAATCCGGGTCACGCATCAGAGATATTCACGCAGAAGTCGGCCATATGCTCGTCATTGTTCGGGACGCACTGCTCGCTTGGGGCTGGACCCGAAATCGAATTATGTGTGATTCGGAGTAGCACAGGACGTAAGGCGGCATCCCCGTTCTGCTTAGACCGTTCTGGGACGTATTGTGCAGACAGGCCAAGACCTTGTTGACGAATATAAAAGAGATCATTCAGTGAACATTTTTTCCCTGACAAACAACCTCAGTTACCTTCGTCTCTGCATAATGTTCTTCCGTCTCTCTGTCCTCGCCACTGCTGCCTTTGCTGTCCTTACAGTCGCCGCATCCTCGTGCAACCCTGGGTCGACCCTGTTGTGCTGCGAGAACCTCGATGGCGATGTAAGAAATTCCAACTACATCATTGAATAGCTACTGACTGAGTCGGTCAATAGGAGGGTTATGGCTGTTACCCCCCCGCCCCAGGTGAGGGCTGCTCAGCTCTGCCGCCTGTCTGCTGCGCAAGTGTTGAGGTGGGCAATCTATTGACAGGGCCAGTCTCATTTGGTACTAATAACAAACATCACGTAGCCTGGCACCTACACCGGTTGCGTTTCCCCCGCTACTGCATGAATTCATCGGTGCAGTCGAGCCCTAACTTTGGTTGGCACGTCGTGTTACTCCGTTCATCGTTGATAGAACAATTCGTTGGAGCTACAATATCTACTAGTTGATGCAAATTAATAGACCTTAGTTCCAGGTTCGGAGAGCCAGCTTCAACTACCTACTTTTGGGAGTCTGCAGTGAGTCGGGGCTGTGACAACAGTTAGTGTGGCATTCGCGGTACGATCGAGTTGTATATTCCGCCGGGAGCAAGGCTCACTTCTCGAGTTTGCGGAACAATGGGACGTTCATTGTGCAGAGCCTTCTGCCAGTGAATTTTTGGATAAAGTTATGTGTGCTTGCGCGTTTAACGGTGTAGTGCTTAGAGAACGGTTGGCGTTCAGTAGCGATGATCGCGATCATGATGCAGTAGCTGGTTTACCTTCGCATGATTTTATGACAGGACACGGTGTCATCTTACCCTCGGCATCGACAGCCATGTACTAGATTCGACGAGAGGTATATCCATCTCGACGGAGACTTTTGTAGCGACTACATTGACGAGGACGGCCACATTATGACGGCGTCACGGTGTTAACACAGTTGGCACAAGTGAGATGCTTTGCACACGAGATAACCAGATAAAGTTCTCCGTTGTGAAAACACCAGTCTTCAGCGCACATGAAATATTAACGGCCAAATAAAATAATCACGAGAAACAAACGGCGGTCTTCGCCGCACGCAGGAACGGTCACTGAGAGTTTGAGACGTTGAGACGCAGTCGAGGCACTGGCAGTCTGGCACTTGTAGTCTGGTGACCAGCCCGCACTAATCTGCTACACGAGGACAACCTCGTCCTCGTTGACTCCTCGATGTCGAATGAATAGGTTTCTTCGCTGAGCTAGCGTTCTGTTTGGCATTGCTGCAAGCCACCATCACTGTGAGGGCGGCCGATTCTTCAACACGAGATTGAGACTGTCAGGGTGCACGCAAGGCATGCATGCTGTGCATATATACCATTCATCGATGCATCGTCGGCCCTTGTTCTCACCCAGTACCTTCAGCGTGTCCACCATCCTTTCATTGCTCGAAGCATCCTAATTCATCCGAGTCTCACGAGTGGAGTGGGTGGGGCGATGATTGGATTGTCTCAGGATGTGAGACTAGTTGCGAGTGGGGACGGGACACGGGAGAGCCGTTGAGCACCTTCCGTGGGTATTTCACCTGGTTCCAAGAGGTGAAGAGCGGAGAGTCCTTTCCCGGCGACCTATAATTCCGCGGGGCTGAGGTGCAGTGCAAATTCGCGAAGAATATAGGAATCCGATGACGTATATCCATGGTTCGCTCGACGAGGACGAGGATGATATGACGAAACTTATGAATAATGTAGCGGATGGACTTTGGATGCACGCCCTGGGCCCAGAGTGATGCATACCTGTCTCGATGCTGTAAGAAGTGAAGATCGACTAAGAGCAACGAAACCAACCTTTGAAGAAGTTCCACCACATCATGATGAATTTCGTATTAAGTAATGATGGCTCAGTCCACGACACAGCATAATATACAGAATATACAGACAACTTGAATAGAGCATGCAAGATGAAACAAGAAAGTAGCGCGAGGGAATACAACCTCTTTAATTCGTGATTGCCTCGCAGAAGACTTGCCGGGCACTGTATACGGCATGTAAGCACACATGAACACGCGGTACATGCTCGCTTGAACTAAAGGCTCACGCCTTCCGAAGACTCTCCGCGCATTCCTGCACCCGGACTGTCTGGGATCAATCCATGGGTACCCTCTACTATGCCCCTATCCCCCGCCGTCTCTACCTCGAGAGCTGGCATCATCCCGTGGGTCGCAAATAGGATGGTATTGTTGTTCGTGCGCTGCGAATCTGCGCCGAACCCAGTATCGATGTGGTTCCCGACGACACAGGAATGCAATTCCCGCACGCTCAGTACGAATCGGGGTGCAACGACGTACGGAACGACGTCAGAGCCCACGGTCAGCATGAGATTCGCAGGCATTCCAAATACAGCTACGAGGCACGCCACGTTGTAGAGTAAGTTTCTGGCAGGGGAAATTTGAGATTTAGTGCTCGAGTTCATTTTTGCCTGGCAGCGAGAAAGAGGAACGTACGCAATGAAGTATAGGATGCTTTCCCGAACGAGGAGTTCCATGTACCGGTTCGATCGCCATTGTTTGATCGCTTTGTACATTTCTAGCGACTCCCTGACGAACTGGGTGACGGCGAGAATGAACAGGAGGATACCGATGATAAATCTGGGAATGAGGGCGTATGCAACGATGCTAGATGTAGTGGTAAAAGTTGCGGCGCATGATTGGGAGTGTACCACCTCAGCAGGGGTCACTGGAAAAGCGGGGCGCAAGAGGATGAGTTGAGTAGTTGAGTGTGCATCGCCTGCGACGAGACTAGTTTACCTGACAAGTCGGTGTTGTCATAAATAGCAGCAGAGACAACAAGAACGGCGATGGTTGGGATGTAAATCCCGAGAAGGATGACAAGTATCAATCTGGGCCGATTGTACATTGCATATACCCTGAGGATCATTGACACTAGTGCGTCACAGCGTCAGGTCCTAACTTGCGATTACAGTGCGTGGCAACTCACAATCGGTGGCAGCGAGGAATACGAGAAACGTCCAACTCCCGATTAAATAGAGCGTCGTGCCTTGACAGAATCTGGAAATGACGCGAACATTGAAAAGTACCACCGATGAATATGCTTACACCTTCAAATTATCATTAACGAGTGAAGTCTTTCGGTGAAGGAGTAGATAGTACAAACGTCTGTCGAGTTCGGGTCAGTCGCTGAGGACCTGCAATTGAACAAATGGACGAACTATGACAGGCCCAGGCATGAAGGGAGTACCGGCTTTGAGTACGATCGGTCAGTTTCGATCAAGCATCACATCGAGTCTCACCCGTACATAATGCTCCGAGCCTTTGCAGAGTATGTTAGCATCCCGGATGTACGTATGTAAGCTTCAACGTACGTTACATTTAAAAGACCCACATAACGGACCTGTGAGCAGAGTCAACTCCCAAGTGGGTCCAAACATAGAAATCTCATACGTACGACAATAAACAGCGTAGAAACCAAGGTCCAGGGTTTTTTCTTTAGCGGGTATCAGAGGTGGTAGCTCGAGAGATGTAATTTACCAACCCAGACATGCTCTATCTGTGTGGACCATCACGACCAATCCTTGGCGAACAGAATGTTGCATCAGTAGAAAGTACACACCTCGCTAGAAAATGTGAGGACTGAGCATACAGGGGTTAAAATCGACTAAAAGGCAGGGAAGAAAAGAAGGTGCATCAATGCATCACTGACTATAGTCGTACCCAACGGCAGTCACAATCGCAACTGTGATATTCCGTGAGATCGTTCCATTGGAAATTAAGAACGGCCATACCACTCGTATAGTCGTTCAGCTGAAAACTCGCCAAGACGGATTGAGCAATATAAGACATGATCCCGACTATTGGTTCACAGGCGAATCGTAAATCAGCGGAGTGGAAGGAGCTGCAGAGGTTGTCGCTGGTTATACCTGTCGAAAATGATGAATGGGCTGCGGAGCTACAGCATTGCTCGCGCTATTTCATGATATTTCACCGGACCCTTCTGAAAAGACTAGATTCGTTGCTACGGTTAATCGATCACGCCACAGTAGGCAGAGACTCGGATGTGGCGTGCGCGTGAATGATCGTTCGTCAGCATGACACTGTCCACGGTCGTCCGTGCATGCAAATGAATTCTCAAGGATTCTGTCGTTAGCCTGTCGTGGCGCATGAGCGCAATCACTGGCGCAACAACTCAACGGAAACGCCAGGGGAAATTGGCAGCGCCTAACAATGTGTTTTGTGGCGTCTCGGCGCGGCCAGCGTGGGTGAACTGAGCTTCCACTGATAGCAGTCATTGACTCGTGGCATCGACAGCGGGGGATCGTTGAACGTTGAACATTCAAGTTCAAGTTTGACGGGGTTGTGGCAGTGCATGTAAAGGCGGAACGCGGGTGCTATTTTGCTCTCCGTGACCGTCTTTGCTAAGTAGACTCGAGAGTCGACTCCCCCGACTAAGTACCATGCCCAACTCGAAACCGAAAGTCACGAAGCCGCCGACCAGCAGCAGCAACGGCAAGACGCCTAAACCTGAAACGATCACCAATCCCGTTCCACCCGCAGATCTCTTTCCATTCGCTCAATATGCATCCGTCGTCGGCGTACACATAATCCTGGTCGGGTTCACCACTCTATACCTCCCTCAAACGACGCGTCTCTTCGTATCTCTCCCGACGCGGACGACCGACTGACCTCAATCAGACTTCATGGAAGTGTTGACCGCGGATCCAGTCTTGACGCTGATCTGGATATGCGGCGGGCTGGTGATCGTGCAAGTGTGGTGGGCGAGCTGGTTGACGAAGTGGTATTTTGAGCAGACGGCGAGGGGGACGGAGGACGAAATTAAAGTTGACCGTGTGCGGTTCAACAATCTACGATTCAAGGTAGGTGTATTTTGACATTAAACTCGACCACTAGCTCATTTTCGTGTTCATCATAATCAAGAGACTGACAGAAGCCACTGCCTTCACTATGTGTGCCGCCGTTGCAACATGGCTCGTGGTTATCATGTTTGGGGGGTGCCTCTGGCAAGATGAATACGTTCGTACCAACTATGACTCAATGCAACATCACGAAGTCACCATTCGCACACGGCACTGCTAGCTTCTGTGGTTGCAGTACTGACTAGCTTCGTACCTGCGTTCACGCTTGGTTACCCTTCTCTGGCTTCAGACACATCGGCGATGATCAACAGGATGACTTGGATGCGTCTCTTCGCTGAACTATCGTGAGTGAAACAATGTAACTTTTTGACCGGAAAGGCAAACTCTTCAACAGACCGAGAAACGCGCTTGAACGTGCCATGGTCTACCCCGCTGTTGGGACCGTCCTGGGTAGCTGGTTTGGCGCCATTCCTATCGACAACAGTTGGTGTGGGATCAACACCATGATCGAGTTGTATATCCCCGCCGGGAGGAAGGTATCACGCTTCTCAAGTTTGCGGAAGAATGGGACGTTCGTCATCCAGAGTCTTCTGCTAGTGAATTTTTGGATCAAGTTGGGTATGCTTTCGAGTTTAATGGTGTAGTGCTTAGAGAACGGTTTCGGGATCATGATGCAGTAACTGGTTTACCCTCGCATGATTTGACCAAAGGACATGGTGTCATCTTACCCTCGGCATCGACAGCCCATGTACCTAGATTCGACGAGAGGTGTATTCCATCTCGACAGAGACTTGTAGCAACTACATTGACGAGGACGGCTGCAGTGTGACGGTGTGTTAACATAGCCAGCACAAGTGAGAGTCTGTGTCACTGTGAGATGCTTTGCACACGAGATAACCAGATAAAGTTCTCTGTTGTGAAAACACCAGTCTTCAGCGCATAAGAAATATTATTTAATGGACAAATAAAATAATCACGAGAAACAAACGGCGGTCTTCGTCACACGCAGCTTCCGGGCGACCTAGGATTCTGCGGGCTGAGATGCGCTGCAAATTCGCGAAGAATAAAGGAATCCGACGAGGATGAGGAGGATGAATATGATGAAACTTATGAACAAAGTAGTGGGTGGACTTCTGATGCACGCCCCGGATTCGGAGTGATGCATACCTGTCTCAATGCTGTAAGAAGGGAAGAGCAACTAAGAGCAACGAAACCAACCTTTGAAGAAGTACCACCACATAAATTTCGCATTAAGTGATGATGGCTTAGTCCACGACACAGCATAATATACAGAATATACAGACAACTTGAATAGAGCATCCAAGATGAAACAAGAAAGTAGCGCGAGGGGATGCAACCTCTTTAATTGGAGATTGCCTCGCAAAAGACTTGCCAGGCACTGTATACGGCATGTAAGCACACATGAACTTACGGGCGGTACATGCTTACTTGAACTAAAGGCTCACGCCTTCCGAAGACTCTCCGCGCGGTCCTGCACCTGGACTGTCTGGGATCAATCCATCGGTACCCTCTACTGTGCCCATATCCCCGCCGTCTCTGCCTCGAGAGCTGGCATCATCCCGTGGGTCGCAAATAGGATGGTATTGTTGTT
>MU123956.1:0-32331 GCA_014904935.1 Melanogaster broomeanus
ACTTGCCGAAACTGGAGCACGTCCGTTCGAATGCTTGAGAAATGCGGAGACTTGACGAGGAGCATTCATTCGAGTACAAGGCATTGCCGATGACATAGCAATACATGGACAAGGCAGAAGTAGGTGAGATCTGAGTCTGGAGAAGCTGAAGGAGGTGGCTCGTTGACGGGCAAGCATTCTGGAGTTACGCATGATTAGTCGGTTGCAAGGCAGGTCTTTGTGTGAAACTATACATACACATCGACGGCACCTTGGACTTGCGCGAATAATTTCTGAAGGTTGCGTGAAGCATCCTTTGCTTCAGAGGAAATTGCTGATAGCTCTTCAACTAGTGTCGCACGAGAGTCCAACGAACTGCTTTTGACCACCACAATGAGGTCATCAATGGACAGGTGCGCCTCAGTCAAGCCCTGAACAAGTGGCACGACTTCGGAGGCACCCCAGAGGAGACCTTCTAGGCCGGTGAATTCTGTTTCAATGGCCGATGTGTAGCGATCCGCACCACCGCCACCTGCCCTTGGTGCAATAAGTCTGCACACAGTAGTCTCCGAGAGGAACTCAGCATCACATGCAAGACGAAGAGCAGAGGAAGCGTGCCGCTGCACCTGCATTGCAACAGGCCAGAACACAAAACCAAAAAGTAAAAGGCATTTCACGATAGCAGGTAAGTAAAAGGCGAGAACCCAAAGAATACGGAGCATTTCGATAATGATGGAGTTGAGAGCGGAGGTATGAACAGAGATGCCTTGGGTTTGCAGTTGGGCTTATATGGTGATCTACACAAAGAGCTTTGTTGCAACAAGGGAGCGAGGTTTAAGTCACGTGATCCAGGAGACTGTAGCCGGTGACACAGATGGGTTAGTAAATATTGATTCCGTGTTATGTGGAACTTGAGCCTTCTGTGGAGGGTTCGTTCAGGACGGGATCTTCGTTTAAGGGCACTCCCGAAGGGACGCCGTGCACGAAGTTGAAACATAAGAGTCGGCTCGCAGTTATAGTTTAGATCTGATGGCTTCGATGAACTAGATGATCCAGGCCACAATGACGACAACGAACCTGTCTCTTCCCCCCTGGAGTCAGAGTCCGACTGCCACAGGAGTATATGCAAAACCGTTTTGGGACGCAGTTGCCCTCCCCTGCCTTGCACGAGATGCCCTGGAAAAAGAGTTGAGCCAGAAGTACGAGGAGGGTGGCTACTAAGGTGATCCTCAGTCACGGGGAACTTCCCAAGAGGGTTGAAGACTGGGATTTGTGCTTGGCTGAGTGTGTAGATTGACGAATGACTCACCAGCAGTCTCGGTAACGGCAACAAACCTGTCAGGATGAGAACAGACCCGACTCAGCAGTCGAGAGACGGTGACCAGAAACATTGATAACGTCTGCTGTTGGGTTTACCAACCACGCACACATGGGAAAGAAAGGATCGGACATACCGTCGATGCGTCCCCTGAACCAGATGTAGCCATACTCGTCCCAAGCAGCACCGTCACCACGAAAGCGTCGGAAACGCGAATACCCAGTTTCTGGATGGTAGACAAACCTTCATATACGTTTCAAGGTATGTGTGGTGGTCATTGGCCACGGATTCTTGAGAATGGAAAGAAAAGATCGGACATACTGGCGATGCGTCCCTTGAACCAGATGTCTAGGAAGCCATGAACCGGAGGACGTGGAAGGTGTCGTGCTTGTTTCTTCGTGTGAATAATCCACAGTCTCACCGGTCTACAGTCTCAGCTACAGTCTCACGTTCTCCCACGCCCCGCACCGCCACACCCGCTCCATCACGTTTATGGGTCCTTAACGTTTAACCGCCGGCGACCCAACAACACCAGTGCAGAAAGACAAGGGACGTCGGCATGCACCTTTCATCGCAAACCGCAAATCATAGATCACTCCGGGCCTGAACAGAGAGAAGGCCGTGTGTGGGTTTTGAAAGCCATCTTCACAGATTGATTACGAGCGCGAGCAAGGAATCAGAGTCTACTAGTACTTATACATCTGATCATCTACTATACACTTTCTTTCGTTGCAAATCTAATTGGTGTTAGTCAAGTTCAAAGAGTTGAAGTCGAGATGGGAAGATATAGATCACTTCGGGCATAAAAGAGAGAAGGTCGTGTGTGGTTTTGAAGCGCTCTCGCAGATCGATTACAAGCAAGCAAGTCTACTATATACTACACCTCGAGTTCAAAGAGCCGACTCATCAGCAAAACCCGAAGGTATATTTACAGGTCTACAACATGATTAAGTAATTCCACTGGGACGTCGTGGCAGCGCTATAGTCCAAATCATGGTTGATGTAAGTTAGGAGTGCCGTTTTGGATGCGGGTGTGCCATTTGTGATGTGGATGCACCGTTAATCGCATGAGTGGGCCTAAAAACGCAGTGGTGGTCAGAAAACGAGTAAGTAGCGTAAGAAACGCACGGGTGGCCCATTTTTGATGTGGGTGCATCGTTTTGGGTGCGGGTGCGCCGTTTGTGATGCAGATGCGCCGTTAATCGCGTGGGCGGGCCTAAAAACACAGCGGTGGGGTCAGAAAACGAGTAAGTAGCATAAGAAACACACCGGTGGCCCATTTTTGATGTGGGTGCACCGTTTGTGATGCGGATGCGCCGTTAATCGCATGGGTGGGTCTAAAAACACAGCAATGGGGTCAGAAACCGAGTAAGTAGCATAATAAACACACGGGTGGCCCGTTTTTGATGCGGGTGCAGCGTTTTTTGTGCGGGTGTGGTGTTTGTGATGCGGATGCGCCGTTAATCGCATGGGTGGGCCTAAAAATGCAGCGTTGCCCCCCCTCGAGCAGCACGCTTGGGGGTGCTGTGTGTTTCATCTGTGTCCTTGGGGTCTGGGGGCTTGGTTCGACGTGCTGGGTGAAGGAGGTTTGGTGGAGGGTGCTGAGGGTGAGTCTTCTTCGTCTTCGTTCTTGACTTCCTTTCCTCCACCTCGATTGACCTGCTGGCCCTCGTCCTCTGGGCCCTCAATTCTGTCCTTCGTCTTCTCGACCCTCGCAAGACCCTCTACTTGCCATTTGGCTTGTGCAGCCTGCCCGCTGGTGCTGTCGACCCTGCGCTCGTCGCGTTTGGGTTCGTGGCATCAGCGGCCTCGTTGCTGGTCATCTGGGGGTTCCAGGGCACGACGTGCGTGTGGTGGACGTCCCTGTCCCCACTGCTGTCGTCTTCCTGGGTTCTCGGCGTCGTAGCGACGTCCTTCGCGACGTTAGGAGGTTGGTGCTAGGTGGATGGCAATGGACGGGTGGTGGTGGTTCTGGGGATGTCACCCGGGGTTTGGCCTCCTCGTCACCTTCTGCTGGGCCTTGGGTTTGGTCCAGCCTCGTCGCTCAACTCGTGGCCTCGCTCCCCCTCGAGCGACATGCTCTGGGGGGCTTCGTCATTGTCGCTCGGCTCTCGATCTCCTTGCTCCCCCTCGAGCGACACGCTCTGGGGGTCTTCTTCGTCGGCCTCTTGGGTCTTCCCCCTCGCGCTGCTGCCCACTGACTTGCGCGGCACGTTCTGCGGCTTACGTGGTGCGCCTGCTGGCTCTTCGCATTTGGGGTTGTGGGGTCGGCAGCTGCGTTGCTGGCTGCCTGACGTGTTGCGTTGGGGTTCTGGGGGTTGGTGACGCGTGTGCAGCGGGTCATGCTTTCAAAGTACCAATCGGGCCTTGAGTCGTTGGTTATAGCACGGAAGTCGTGGTATTGCGCATTGACGTCGGTATTGTTCGCGGAATTGAGCTGGACCCAAGGACTGACTGTACCACTGATACCGTTGCAAAGAGCACTGACCTACGGAAGAATGAGCAAAGGAGTAACACCGAAGATACAAAAGAAAGGAACATACCTGGACGGGGAACAGGTTGTCCGCAGCCGTACCACCATACTGAAGCACCGACTTGGTGGGAACAACGCTGACGACACGCTGATGCGTCGCCGCAATCTGCGTGAGATCAAACACCTCTCCCCGAATGGACGTGTACACATTGTTCGGCGAATTCTGATACGAGTGCGATGCGAGCTCCGAAGTGCTGAAGACGTGCTGAGTCGGGCAAATGACCATACCGAGGATGGCAATGACGAAGATGGCACAACCACAGATGAACCAGATGACCATGTTGAGCGCCAGCTTCTCCCTCCAAGCCTGTCGAACATCCTCTCGCTTCATCCTCCCGAATCATTTGAGGAAAGGCGAGGGTATCCACCAGGTTAGCATCCAGCACAGGGTGACCCATCGTCGCCGCGCCGAGGTCTCCTTGACAACCTCCGTGGTCTCATTCTCCATGATCTCGCCTGCAAGGGCCTCTTTAACGATCAGCCCTTCCTTGTCCGCATCCTGGAACATATTTCTTGACGGCGCGTACGACTCCGTCCCGTAATTCGAATTGGACTCGTCCCGGTTCGACGTAAGACGACTCCGAGCGTCAAAATCGTCAGATCGGAACGATTTGCGCTCATCGTATTCGTCTTCATAGAGGTCAGCACGTTGGAATGGTGAGGCGTTGCTCACGAGGGGGACGTGTGCTTGTGACGATTCTTGGTTGAAGGCATCCACATATGGTGAGTCTTCCCCGGGGAATCCGGGGGGATGGATAAGGTGCGTAGGGATCGCCAATAGAACGGACGTCCACTCCGGCTTCGGCCTCTGCATCACGAAGGCGGTTCCACTTTTGTTCCTCGACGTCAAGAGAGCGGATATGGTCCTTGAGGGAATGGAAGGCCGCTTGGGACAAGAAGACCTACGTTACGATGAAAGGCGATGAGAACGCAAACAAACCCATAAGGAAGAGTCGCAAATCACCTTGTATTGCCCAAGATCCAGCTCAAACTCCTTCAAGCCCAACATTTCCCTGGTCCTCTCGACCTTCTCTCTAGTGCGAGGGTAAAAGAGCAGTGAGCGAGTGCGTGATGAAGCAAGGTCGAGGTGTGGGTGGTCGAGGAGTGAAAGAGAAGGGCAGAGAGAAGCCGGGTATTGGACTGTGGATTTCCACTTCTCACCATGCTGATGTCTTGCAGGCGCATCGTCCTTTTCTCTGCCAAAAAAGAGAGCACCTTGTCCTCTGCGCACGGCCGCAACAGCCACACGGCCGCATTCGGGTTCAGCATTAGGTCAGCCTGTGCGAGACTGTGGATTTCCTCGTCATCAGCCCTTCTTCGTAAGGTGTAAAACATAGCAAGTCTTGGCTTTCGGTAAGTGCCCAGTTATGATGAAAATTGAATGGATGTGGAGCGTGAACTCAGCACCAGGCTGCGAGGAGGTCAATATTACAGAATCAGTTATAACGGCTGCCCGCTATATACAGAGGAACACAAATTCAAAAGCAAAAAGCAAAGCATCATTAATCTTGGGATCACGTGGCTCGGCCAGCCTGGGCTTAATGGAAGACTCGGTACTCCTACAGCCACACAAGCCAAAAAATTCCAGCCAGAACAAGTTGACTCCAAATCGGACTCAGTGGATTGTGAGAACGCTTTCTTGGACAGTGTTTCAAGGAGTTTCGCCGAGAATATACATAGTTCGTATCCTTCTCCTCGTGGATCTTGGTATAAGTCAACTGGGGTGCACGCATCATGATAATGCGAGATTTGAAGGGACCACCCATGATGTCGTGTCCCGACAAGAAGTGCCGCGGACCTCTGCATGGCTCCCTTGTCCTTCCACAGAGGGATGTAATATTGCCGGTATAGGACCGTCTCAGGCAACCATATGCAGGTATCGCGATCGACTGGACATAGCACGCCCATATACGATTGGCTTCCTTCTTCCCCTTTGTGCCTTCTAATCCTGACTTGTTCCCCTTAGCTATGTTGTCAGTGACTCTAAGTCGGACAGTGACTCATCCATTCGGCAAGCAAACCCACCAAATTTTGGCGGAGAGACTAGTACTGGCCATTGAGCAACTCATGATTTGTAGGTCAACTACTGGAAACTACCCTAGCCCTAGGTTTCTACCACAGCACCAATTCCCTCCCAAATGTCGCTCCACAACATGACCCTACTTGACCCCTCAACCCACCTAAGAATACGCCCATGCAAGGGTCCATGATCGTTTGCTTCGACAGTTTGAGTGTAACGTGTTAAAGGTTTGTCTACCCTACCACGCAAATCCCCGATGATGTTCACGAATGTACGATACAGGTGGCAGATGGGTACGTCGATGGATCCTAGAGCTGGCATCAGTAGCTCGACTGGGTTATTTGCCATCTGCGCTGCATTCGCGATGTAAGCGTCGCGATATAGGGCGCGTAGCAACAGCACAGGTGGGTATCTGCCAAGGTCAAGTTTCTTGACATTGCGAAACGGTTCGAAGATTTCGCCCCAAGTTTCAGTGGTGATTTCATCATGAACGTTCTTGCTAAGCATGAACATCAGGTGGTTCACTGTCTGCAGGGGTTTCATGCGTGAAACGCTCGTCATGAAGCTCGTCATGAAGCCCGTCATGGAATGGTCGAGTGGCCCCTGGGGGGACCACAACATTGAGACGTTGCTAAGCAAAGTTTGGCTGGTACCGCCCCACGAGCGGAAATAGAGACGACGGGTTCTATAGTAGACTTCAAGTGAGTCGCATTCAACCATTGGGATCACCTGACTGACACCGTCCATGAACGATTGGGCAATCCCCGAGTTTACAGTCGATGACCCCACGACACAGGTTTCGACATCAAGGCTGATAAGGACGGGCGTGTGAATTGCAGTCAAGAAGCCTGCACAGGCATCAATGCTCCCATGAAGTGTTAGGACCGAAAGGGACGAAAAGGTGAACACATCGTTGTTGGTGTCGTTGTCATCTTCTTCTCTGAAGAAAGCATTGACCAGGGTCAAGCTTTCCAGGGCTGTGAGCGACGCCAGGACGGTGAGCAGGTCGAACAAATTGGGAATGCAGCTTTCGTCGAGATCCCGAAGGGCGAGTTTTGACAGATGGGTTGACCTCAGAAGTCCTAAGCTAAAGAGATCCCATCGGAACGAGCACCCCACAAGCACTAAGTCCTCGAGTGGGGGTTCCAAAGTAACTAGGTCGTCAGGGAGGCTGACATAGACTTCTGAGAATACGAGGTCGCTGTTGCGAATCGAGAGCTTGTGGAGGAAAGGTGCTTTGAACTCGAAGTCTGCATAGATCAAAAAATTGTTGATCTCATTGCAGGGCCCCTCAACGTCGAAGGTTGTGAATCGCCAGAAGTGTGGTGCGGTGAGGATCCAGTTGGATGTCAATTGTGCCCAGTGACCCCTTGTGAACTCGCTGTGGGTGATATGGATATCGAGAGGTACCCAACGTGTTTGAAGCAACATCCATTCCACCCATGGGCGTGGGAGATCGAACTGGAGCACCTTCCTCCAAAGCAAAGGTGCGCATAGGATAATGTCACGCCATAGGTGGCACACCTGGCTCAGATTCCGTAGGCTGGTGCTATTGGCAGTTGCTGTTGCATCGTCAAAGATGCGGAGAAGCATTTCTTGTGGTAAGCGCACTACAGGTTGGAGTTCGTTGTACCGAAGGGCCGCTATGTGAGAGGTGGCGGCCCTCAGCGAGCCATGGATTCGCTCCGTCTGCAGCTGGATACTAGCGCCACCCACTTTCGGCAAAGAATTCCACGGGTAGTTGGACTTGGCAAAGGTATTCCATAGGTGAACCAACTTCGTACACCCCGCTGCTTCCTGCAGTGGCGGTTTCGGGTGTTGCATTCTGAAGAAGTTTCGACATTATTCTGTTCCAAACGTATGTGAGGGGACGTTTCTTTTGTTTACTCGTTCTCACTCACAGATATTGTGACAGGGGAATAAATGTTAGATGGAGTAATCGAAATGTTAATACGAAGAGCAACGGGAGGATGTTGGTGAGTGTAGAGAACGATGTTGGGCTACGATGACTTCAAGCCTTCGTGGTCATTTTAGAGAGGAACGCGGCCCAATGTACATACAAGACAAAGCCTTTGAAAGGTAGCAGATCTAGACACCGCGATTAACCCCCGACTGTTAGTCTACCGCCAACACGAGCCACCACAGTGCTGCGTTTTATTTATTCATTTATTATGCTCGTCCTTACAACGACGACAGGGACACGCAGCTACAATACGATATAGCCTACAAGATCACATGAAACCAAGCTGCTGTCCCTGGCGAAGTGCATTCCATAGTGGGCGATCGTGTTGTATGTATGACTGGTTCCCACCTTGCATAAAATGAACGGCAACAAAAGCTGCAGCAATAACGAGCACGCTGACAAGCAGGGCGATCAATGGACGTGCAAGTGACCTCCATCCGCGTAGGGCTCCATTGAGAACGTGGCTAAGGAATGCACAAACTGCCACCGGGTTGGAACGGACATACACAGCGTAGATCGGTACTTGTTCCCGGATGTGCCTGAAGAAGCGGGTGCACATTGGATCAATGATCGATGTTGCGCAACGAAGAAATCCGTCAGCGAGGATCGAGAATCGGCATGAAATTAATTCAGCCATCGAGCCAATGCCGGAGCCATACAAAGGAACCTAAGAGCCTCACTAAGCCAAGATAACGCGGTAGTCGATGAACATGCCTACCTCCTGGGGCTGCAGAAGGAGATGTGAGGTATTTCCCAATTCCACATGCGCGGTATCTGAGAGCCCACTATCGACGGAGTGTGCAATACTAGTAACGACGCCATTTTGTTGTAGAACGTCAGTCGGTTCTCCTTCGAAACCCTCCGTGTGAATGCTAGAGGCATATAAACCATCCTATGACCCACTGAGCCAAAATGACAGTTGCAGCTGATGAAACGCTCACCTCGCGAAGTTCCTGGACTTGAAGGTGGGATGTGATGGTACTCAAGTGCAGAGAATCAACACTGGAGAGGTCGCTTTGGAGGGCAAAGCATGGTTGCATGCCATGAGTTACTTCTCCCTTGAACTCCTCTAGGTTGTCCCTCAATGAATCAATCCTCTCTCTAAGGTCCTGCAGAGAGGCGTCGACGAAGTCAATATCGCATGCGTGACGTTGAAGTTTATTGACTTCTTCAGAGAGCCCCTTGACACCGGCAAGCGCATGCGCATTGAATCTCGAGTGCGTAACTTGCACGCCCCTCATTAATTCGGCATTCTTCTCCAGCATGGCGATCCGGGAATCCAAAGAGGATTGTGACGATACAAGTCGCATGAATACGCCACAGAACCACTTCGACACTTGGTGGGTGAGGGCTGAACGGGTAACTCAGGTGACAAAGGATGGAGGCAACAACAACAACAACTCACTGGTTTTTCGCTTGAACGTGTGGCCAACTTCTTTGGTCAATGATGCGAGACGTGCCTCCAGCTCGACAAGAGAACGCTCAAGGTCCTTTAAGTTGACATCCTGCGATTTCTAATCAGCATTTGCGATACAACATAGCAACCTCCACGAACCTCCAGCCGATTACTAGTACTACCTCTTTTTTGTAGGACTGACAATCGAACTCCACACGCGTCGAGATCCTGTCTCAAACTCGAAATATGACCAGGAATCTCATTCAGTGCGTCCAACCCTTCTTCATTGGATGTCATCCTTGCGGACAATGTTCGTAAAGAAGTCTGGAGGTATTGTATCTCCCTTTCAAGACTCGCCTACGTATCGTCAGTACACATGCATACATATGGACAGAAAGCTGCATCAGAACTTGCTTTTGTCTCGACATACTCTTCACGCAAATTAGCAAGACCGTGCTCCAACGCGGCTATGTCAGCCTGCCTATGTTGCCGGACGACCTCAGTCAAACCCCTGAGAAATCTCGGCATCTGCTTGAAATCCTCGACCAGATTATCAGAGGGGCCCTTGACCATGGTAACACTGTTCAACCGTTAGCCGTGTTTAGCACCAAGCTGTCATAAGAACCTCACGCAGCAAGAGCGACTTGCAAAATTATGGGAAGCAGACGAGTGGCGTCTACAAGCGGAGGCTCCCCCGTGGAAAGTGCCATAATGTGGTCGAGGACGGTAGTGATTTCCCAAAGGTCGCAACACTGGCTTGCAAGGCTTCCTAGTCCACCGTTGTATTTTTGTGATAATTGAAAAATGATAGATGGAATATCATCCAATGGAACGCAAACCGTCCCATCCGCAGACCGGACGGAAGATGGACTGTCCTCCAATATACTCTCCAAGGACCGGAGTACTTCGTCGAAAACTGCCTGATCTGCATGCATGCTCGCTGCTGGTAGGGCTTCGTTGGCCGGAAACTGATGGGAGAAGGGAATTACAAGGTTCAAAACCCCTTTGTTGGGGATCCTGTAGTGATTGTGATAATAAAACCGCGTCATTTCCAGTTTCCACCATGTGTTCAATATTTACACATATCTTCTTGCTCAACTTCGGACCTTCGGTGACTGGTCGTTCTGATATATCTATATTGAGAACGTATGTCGCGATTTGATACCCAGCCTTTTGTCCCAACGTCGCTGACCTTAAATCATGATCCTTGTCCTTGTCCTGTCCACTTCACTTACTCACTATGCAATTTTAGTCTGAATGGCAGGGCAGTGGTTATTCCGCCATAGTTCGCCTATACAGCGAGACGGAGTGACCCGTGTCGTGATTTCGGACCCCCATGGAGATTATCCAGCAGTGCTGGTGAATCCGGTAACCCCCACTATTCTGCGAAAAGTCACATTTCAAACAGAGTAAGTCTCATGTTTGCCCATTTTCAAGTCCTGAACATGTCCCAGAGACAAACCAGCAGAGCAGCATCAGACACCAGCTGTGCAGGTCCCCAGCGATGTCACTCGCCGATCCGGACCTCCAGAGTCGGATGGGCAGGATAAAAACTCGACCCCTACCGACCAACCGCACCCGCCCAGTGTGACGGTATGCATCTATTCCTCTTTCCAGTATTGTCATTTACATACTTTTCTCAAAGGTTTCCACCCGGAAATTCCACAGATTCCGGGATGCGTTAGGCGGCTACTACTGGTTCGAATCACAAGGCGAACATCCGATAGACCATCCTCCTATGATGGCGGAGGCTGAAGAAGGAGACGTTTTCTTTTATTGGGTTAGGAGCAAAGAGAAATGTCAGATGTGGATGTGGAGGAGGGTCGATACTTCCTGCCTATGGGTGGGTGTAGAGGAGGGGGAGAAAATAGTAAGTGCTGGAGGCTCAACACGATTTCTGGTTGTCACCGAGGGCCGTCAACCATCGCTGGTGCAAGCTGGAACCTGGGAGAAGCAATATAAGCGCAGAACAACGCGTAGGTCTATGCCTCCTGGTTCTGGGACTAATTAGATATGTTGGTAGTACTAAGTAGCGGTCTGTCTTATTTTTAAGACAAATCTTTCGTCTCATTAGATCAACATGCATCTCTAGTGTCCTTGCACTCTACACACTTCGCAGGTACCCTGGACTTGTTCTTGATACGAACGTAGCCGCCAAAATCTTGTTTCAGCCATCTCAAATATTCGTTGTACATGGCGACTATTATTTGTTAATATGATCTAAGTTCCTATGAGTCTGCCAGAAGAACGGTGCAGAATTGTCATCGAAACGAAGCTCGGGATGGAAGTTATGTAAAGTCTGTAAAGGCATCCTTTGAGGCATTAATTCCCAGTAGGAAGACCCAATCGAGCTCCAGCCAAATATGCCAATACCAATGCAACAAGAACCAATAACAAATCCGACTTCTCGAACTGGAGGGCGTGCATAAGTAGAACTCATGGCTCGTAAGTTCAAAACACGTACATTTCTCCTTCTACCCCTTTCTTCCGCAGCGGGTCCGCTAATATCGTCTTCTGCACCATCATCTGGAAACATTCAAACAAAGGTCGTCTGAACTTGTATGTTACTCACTGACTGCCACAGTGGACCACAGCCGAACGGCCGGTGCCCTGTCCTCTGCAACAAGCGTTCCGGTGGCAATGAAAAAACGACCATCATCCTGGTGATGTGCCTGATGAACATAGTCAGTGTTATCGTCATCGCAAAATAGTAATAGCCCAACTGCAATAGCAAGGACCACGTCTGAGGCTAAGTTGGTATCAGTGTCTGAATAGATCATTTTAGAGTGTATCGAAAAGGACCTTACCGCCATGATGAAGAACTTGAAGTGTTTTTTTAGAGCAGGGGTCCCAGAGTTGCACCCGTCCCATTGGGCTTCCACCCAAGACGGCATTACCATCATGGATGAAAGCCACCGGAACAAGCCGCCCGTTCCCAGGGATGCATCACCGAGCCATCCAAACTGCTGTTATCCAGATGATATATGTCAAAACCTGTGTTGAGATTGGAAACGACTAGGACATTGCCATCGGGGGATATGCTCATTGATGCGCTTTGCGACAGCTCAAGTGATGAGGTAGGGCCAACTTCTAGTATAACAAAGAAACATACACTGCAGTTTTGACATAGAAAAAATGGACCATCTTGAATTTGTTTGCGTCCCAAAAACTGTTCAAAGCCTGTTAGAACATTTTGAATGCTACAAGAATAGTGAAGACCGTACAGAATGCCGTGATGGAGATAGGCAATGAGTAGAGTTTTCTGGGAGTACCGGGTATCTGCCCATTGAATGGATGTTACGATGACTTCTGCCTGTTGGTTGGTGGAAATGGAAGGTGGTGGTTGGATTTGCCCTCGTTGCCCCCAGCAGCCTATCCGCCGGCACGAAGCATCAGCGAGGTCAACTGCTGCTTCCCAACGATACGATATACTTACCAGGTCCTTCGTGATCCCATAAGAAAACCTCGGAACGAGCACCAGTCACTACGACGCCCTGTGATATAGCCAGGCATTCCACTGGGACATTTACATGAGCCCGAAATCCTGTGACCGTAACTTCCTATAGTTCAAGTTCATAAAATCCCCAGGAACTTTGTGGAAGCACGTACATGTTCATCTATCTGGACAGAAATTACGATGCCATTGGCTAGCCCGCATAGTAGCTGATCCTCAAAGGGTGAACTCCATAGTACAGATAGGAAAGGAACGGAGCCAGCGACAACAACAATGTGCTTCTTTCCAGATGCTGTTGACCATATAGATAAGATTCCGTCCAGACTTGCTACAGCCAAATAGGATCCTTCTGAGCTAAACGCCAGGGCTGTGATCGAGTCGCGGTGCTCGGGCCCGAGCCTGTAAGATTCTGTATAACGAAGTGGCATAGGAAAGTGAGCGAGAAAGTCACAAGGAGTCACCAAGCCACAATGCAGCTGCCAGCTGGGAGACTGACGGTCACGGATTGTACTTAATGATTCTCTTGGTCCGATGCCTTGCGCCTACAGTAGTAATTTCCTAAATCTTTTATCTTCACTGTTCTTTTCGGTACTATTTTTTGTGTAGGGAATTACAATGAATCTAGTACTTAGCTATAGCCTGCATAATACATACAAGTCTATGCCATCGGATACTGTGCGGTCGGAGAGACTTCACAGCAACCTAAAAATGGTAATGTCACGTCCATGTAGTTGTAGGGATCCTACCTCAGTAGTCTGCAGTCCACTACGAAGAATGCAGCGATAAACATCACCGTAGCCAGCCGTATGCAACAGGAAAGCGATTCGGGCATTCTAACTGACTGGTAAGGTCAGGGTAGGGATTGAAGCCGAGTGCGACTGAATTGTGTTGTGACACCTGAACAGCCTGGTCGCTCATAACAATTTTTTGCAGTACAGTACTCAGCCGTGCGAGCCAGGAATAAACGACGTTATTTTTTTTTTGGGGCGGGGGTTCTTTGGCTCAAAGTATCCTGAAAGCTGGTTCTCGAACTCATCATCAGTACAGGTCAAAAGCACAGCGCTCTGACGTACCAAATTTGATTAGGTCGACTGACGGTGTGGGAGATGTCAACATGAGGATAAATAGGCGCTCTCGATGCTGCGGCGGAGTCGTGTCACAACACGAGCGGACATAAGGAGGTTTTGGAGGCGCAGCTATTTCCATGGCCAGGAACCTACTGGAATTACCGTGGTGGCTGAACTCAGAACCTATGTTGAAGTAGACCTACCTCTGATATCACGACCTCTCAGTGGACGAAACCTAGTACTATAGTACAGTTGAATTGCTCATAATGCATAGCCTGGGAACCCGCCAAATACTCAATACATTATGAGCAATTCAACTGTACATCCAGTCACGGCACGTAAGTAACCAAGTAGATTCACGCAAGTGAAATGAATTTACCTTCACCTGAGCTGACTTGTGGCACTGAGCCCTGCAATTTTGCGAAATCGTTGGTGAGCAGCACATGGAGAGGAGAGGCAACGGTATATCCACATTAAGATATCTGGCGGCTATGCGTCCTTACTATATTGTGACACGCGGCTATTCGCGGATTGTTGACATGACCACAATTTGCTTCTCCTAGACTAGACTGCGCCAGGTATTAGTTCTGCCTCTTGCCACTTTTCAGCTTCTCAAGCTTCCTAGCTATAGCCTTCTGGTTGTCCCATAATGCGACCTCGACTCTCTCGACTAAATTCTGGCGAGTGGGAGTCGCCCACTATTAGCCTCTCGAGAGGACCGCCTGCATCTTCACCGACATGAACCTCGATTCGCAGGGACGGTTCATCCAGCGGCTCGACAAAATTGCTAGGACGTGTTTTAACAGAGGTAGGAACGGAAATTGAAGGGTGCCCTAAAAGCACCTGGGGATCGTTTCTAGATCGTGGTGATTCCCCATTTCCGGCTGGTGAGTCCAGGACTGTAGCTTGGAACTGAGGGATTAACAGTGTCTGCAGTCCTGTCTGGGATCGTGCGTGTCGCGCGGACACGAGAAGACACCGTTGCGAATCGTGGACCCCCACCACCACAAACTCCTTGAGATGTCTGGATTCGTTCGGCTGCATCGCGCACTGGGAGAAGTATCGAAGCTTAATTATTTTTGCCACAGGAATTTTTGGATCTCTTTGCCCAATCCAGTCCGTAGACTTGGGACTTGGTCTCGGTGCTGGACGTTTCTGACCATTTCCCAGATGACTCAGTGAGTTCGGATGTAAATTCGCGGACCGTACGACTGTCTGAGTCTCGCTTTGGCAACAGCCCTTGTTCCTTCCCGACTGCTTAGATGTCAAATTTGGCCGACAGTGCTACCGAGAGCACCCTTCGGGGTATGTGCTGCTCAGCTTCCAGTCCTGCTAGCTTCGGCGTATTAACTTTTTCTTTTGACTCAGGTTTCCTGACACGACCGATAATCTGACTAACAGGTACGTTTGGAATCACCAGCCCAGGAGACCCACTAGTTGTCTTTGACTTGGACTCTTTATGGACGGTCTGCTTCGGCGGTGCTAATAGTACCTGAATTACTTACCCCAATACCCGAGCTCGGGTTGGCATAGTCTACCGTAGTCACAAGGGTGCTAGGGCTATAACGGATATCTCGTCAAAGAGAAGCCGACTTCTCCCGTTGTACCTGCCAAACACGGAGCAGCCACACAGGCCACGAGGCGGATGATTAGACGAGTGTAAGTTATTAGCTGCGCTGAGCTCTAAACATTAATAACATACCCCTTTCCTAATACAGAATTCTCCTCCAGCCTCAACAAAGACCAAGGACGTTTGTCACGCCTAAGCACTCAACTCACGACCTGTCCCATCCGCCACTCACGCTTCGTACACATTCATCTTCTTGCCATGAGTAGGTACGAGACCCGTGCGATTGTAAACCAGGTATGCGCCTTTTCTGCACCACCTGGCCATCCACTCAATGCTCGGATGCAGCTCGCCCACCGGACTCCTGTGAAGGTGAACGACTTCGATGTTCCGAATTCATTATAGTACATCCCAGCTTATGCACTAACAGGAAGTTGTGGGCTTTTCTCGCGAGGACGCTTTAGACAAGTTCACGGGCTTCGCATCTCGAAACCGTGCAGTGGCTCTTGGTGTCAAGTCCCTTCATATCAATCTTCGTTCAGCTCTTCGTTCTCTCCGCCCCCTGAGGCAGTGTCTGTCATTGCTGAAGAATGTCGAAGACCTGGAGCTACGTCTTGTTGGACACCCTCCTAGCGGATGGACACCTCTTTTCCGTGCTCTTCGGTATACCCGCATAAAGAACATATCCACCAACGCACCTCACGAAGCTCTCGCACATTTCCTTCTCGAGCACCCCGATCTATTGCATTTCCAAATACTGGGCGACTGCAACACTGCAGGTGAATGTCCGATGGCGGAGTCACCTCTTCCCATGCTGTCAGATGTAGTTGCACCAACCTCTTGCATTGCCGCGGTTGTGAAAGGCAACCCAGTCGAGCGGGTATCAGCGGTTGAAGGCGGACAGACATACACCTTCCCCCAATTGGTCAAAGCTCTTGCGACTACGACAGCCGTGCTGACTACACTCCATCTTGATTTCGACCCCGGAGAACAGGACATTTTGCAGCGGCTGTCAGGTGCTACGCCCCATCTTACTGCACTGAAATTGGTAGAAAAAACGGATCCCACTAATGTGTGCATCCCGACTCACCTATTGTCCCTCTAATTGCTGATGCGCTCTTTGCTTTAGGGCCGCGGGGGGCGCCTTTGCCGTCCGTGGAGGGCCGCGTCAAAATGGGGGGCTGAGTTGATGGGTTTTCCTAACCTCCATCGCTTCTTACTTCGAACCTCCGTGCCACTCATCAACGGTCCTGATGTCATGGAGAGGGAGAGTGCACTTATCGCACAATGGACTACGGTCACTATGCACCGCATCTACGTCCCTCACCCTCGTCTCGCGCACATCACTCTGTGGCATCTGGCTGATTCACCAGATGGCGTGCTTCAATGGTGGGAAAGGGATCACGAAGACAGGCGATGGAAGCTAGGCGGTCGTGCTGTCCCCCCTACGTGGGAGCAATTCATATAGGTGTCTTGACTTCTTGTTTTCACCCGAAGACTCAAGGGGAATATGCTGCCCCTGATATTATATTTTTCGTAGATTTTTCTGCCCAAATAGATAGATAAGTATATCCTTTCGAGACATTAGCCATCATGTTCAAGTCGCTCCAGGGATTTTGGTTATTAGTCAACACTCCTGTACTGCAAGTTTTCCCATCAAACCAAGTATCTTGTTGCATTGATCGCCTCCCTACAGCCGCCTGATTCGTTCACCTTCCACATTCGGCCCTTTTGATCATGATTGATCCAATGGTCACTGCGGGAGACTGATCGTCATCAGCAAACTAACCCTAGGTGGAGATCTATACACCTCTGTCAGGACGAGGGTTAGTTTGCTGATGGTAGGGGTTCCGAAGGGGTTCAAGAGACTCCGGGTAAAATTTTCATCACCGAGTGCCTACTAGTACGAGTAGTTCATGGTAATGTGTAGTGGGCATTAATGGTAGTAGCTACATGAACCAAGCGCCACACTCCCATAGTAAAAGCAGACCAACACCTAGCACAGTGGTCCCTAGTACAACAAAGCTACTGTGCGATAAACCTATGATCTAGCAGGGTATCTTCGGTATTAGCCGCCTATCTCCTGATAGAAAAAGTGAGATGTACCTTCGTCTGGTCTTGGACGACAGAAAGAGTGCTCAATGAAGTACTGGTAGAGGCTTTGTGATCGCGGTCATGATCTCGAGCAGATGGGATTGGCAGGTCAATCTGACCAAGGGAGCGACGTGGACGCTGTATCAGTGATCAGTGTGTGGCACTGGAGTCATGATATATTCGCACTAAGGAGAGCTTTCCGGAGCTCTTAATCGTTGCGGGCATTCCATTAGCATAGAAAAGATACTGTAAACCAACGTTAAAATGTAATGCAGCTGTGGCCATACTGGATAAATGATACATACTGCATCTGGTGCATCGCAGCTGGGAACCAGCCGGTGTCCACCAGGAGGGAGGTCCGACAGAGGGTCACCCTTCGGCTGGCAAGTCTCCAGACCAGCTGGTGGGGCAGGACGTGTCGGCGGGTAGGTTGATGTGGCAGGACGCGTTGGTGGATAGGTTGGTGGAGGTGGATGCCTCGGTGGATATTCGATGTTCATGATCGTCGCTGAGGCTGATAGGATTGTCTTAGAAGAAGAGTGGGACTATATACACCAAGTTTCACAAAGCACTGGGTCAGGGATGGCATTCGGAGACATGATAACAAAGACATACTTAGCAGCGCGTCATAATGTTTAGGGCCTGCACGGATCCCCCACTTGCGGCAAGCGTGCCTGCCAAAATTCAGGCGGACGCTTGATTATCGATATTTGGAAGCGTTCGCCGGCAGCAATGCTTGTGCAAGCGTTGGAAAGTGGCATGCTCGGAATGGACGCCTGAATCTTTATTACTCACAGCCAAACTCCGCTGAGAATGTATACAAAGCTGTTGACAGGGAACTGTAAGAAAGCCGGAGATCTTGTCAAAGTTGTCATGATACAGCTCACTGCGCATTACATAACTGACGGAACGCAATGATGATGAACCAACGTGAAGGAGTGAGCGCTTGATCTGAGCCGGGGGAACTTATGTAACATGGATAAGACTTGGCAGATTGCAGCTGGCGACTATCTCAGGAAGGTGAAAAATGTTCAGTAATATGATGATCATGAAAAAGTGACAATGGAGAAGCGGCTGCAAATTTAGACGTCCGAAAGTGAGCACTAGGAGTGGCGAAGGAGACCTTGAGCTCGAATTTCCCCCACCTACCTGCCTCGATTAATTGATCTTGAGCCAATGTCATAACCCTCGCCAGCCACATACCGCCCCATCATCCATCTTTGGAGCCTTTCTCGCGCATTCGTTAGTCGACGAGGATGATTGAACCCACTCACCCAGTCGTTTTCCATGCAACCTCACCCCCTCCACCAGGCCTTGAATTGGAGCGTGATGTGAGTAACCATAATATATATGTCCGATTCGACGGATGCGAGCATCTCAAATCTTACCGGTACAGCGTATTCCTGTCCATCGTCAGCTGTTTCGAACACACCAGCAGACGGACGAATCTAAGCCCCTTGCAAACAAACGCCATTTTCCTCCCAAGGATAATACCTCTATCTTGGTATTTAGCCACCAACAGTAGGCAACGATATCTGTGTGAGGTCAGAATCGGACTAAATGCTGCTTCACCAGTAAAAATGCCATGCAACAGGGAGACCTAATGGTCAGATGCGCGCCACCGCAACTGTTTTCTGCGGAACCACATTGTGACGATGACCCGTTCTGTCATTTTTCAAGCAGTTCCCAGGACTCGCATTGTACCCCTAGGATTTCTCGCAGCTCCCAGCATGGAATGCCAAGACCTGCATTCACATCCAACAACCGTCGTGCCCACGCATCAAACAGTGCTTTGCGAGCAGGAGCACCTCTTCTGCCCAAGGCTGGACTTTGCACTGATAACAACTCGACTGGCTCTTTCCAAGCCCGATTTGAAAGGAATCTCAAGGCCATTCGCAGTCGCGAAGAAACCACTTCATGGTACCCGTCCCAAAGCTCAGCACCTGTCCCAATTCCTCCCACGACACCAAGTCTTTACAGCAATGCATTGCAAGATGGTGACTTGTTCGTTCATACCCATCACAGGGGTGTGCAATCTTGGTTGTGGACTAAGACAGGCTGGACAGCCATCGAGAGGGGTTACCCTCATCCTTCTATCGAAGGATATTACTTTTTTTACTTGAGAACGGTGATCCTATGTGGGTGACCAAAAAGACAATAGTGACTTACAGGGGGAAGAAGAGGAAGGGTGCTAGCGCTTAGTATATGTATCGATCATTCGAATACTCTAGACGTAGGATCCAAGCTTTGCTTCTGTTGATCATCGATGCGGAATCACCTAATTGAACTCGGCCACACGGAGCGAAGACAAGTGACATCCGAGAGGAGCTGATCTGATTCCCATCACCGCCGCTGTTAGTCACGCTACCGTAGATGATCGCCTTCTCGTCTTATTGCCCTACATAATGAGCGCTGGGCGCATTCGATGGATAAACAGCAAAAACGGTCTCCACCCAGCGGTGGGGGGACCACGTAAAATTTGACTTGACGTACAGCAACGCAAACCCGGTACCTACATCTGCAAACCATCGAAATGAACGTTTAACCTGGACGAAGGACTGCTCAAATCGTGAGCTCCGAGCGGCGGATTTACAGACTAACCATTCTGGTGCCAGAATGGTGCGCGTAATCTGCAGATCAGCGGCTAGTATACACAGCAGATTCGGTGCGAAGGCGCAAGGCTGTAGAGGGAGGGAGCGGTAGGTGACGAAAATATTACAATGTGCTTCTGACTAGCGCAACGACGATACAGGGAATTAATACACTGAAACCAAACTTCTGAAGAAGAGCGTCAGCCACTGAGGCCTCTGGGTTTGTCAGACAAACCCCATGAGAGAGACTGGCCGGAGGGACCCGATGACGCGTAGAGCGCCCGCCGCATCGGGCAAATGGCTTGCAAGACAAACCGCTTGAAGAGAATAGTCCCGGAGCGAACCGGATTTCGGGATTCGCAATATATATGGCTGTACTCGTCCAATTAGCCTCGTGTAAGTGTAAAACCGCATTAATCACCGTGATCGATCACCCACGTACCTTGCCACTGAGTCCTGGTCAGTTTTCAAAACTCATGATTCCTTTCGTACAAATACAATTGTTGCGACCACCATGTGTCTACTACCAATTTAGAGACACTACGAAGTCCAACGACATCAATCCATGTAGTTTTCATTTAGAAAATACGGTGGTGAGGAGAGGGTGTTGCCGAGCGAAACCGTGTCGGAGTGCGAATCTACAAAGCCTTGTCTGCTTCCTTAAGCTTAAGCTTGATACACATACAAAGCGACCTCATAACTTATTGATAACACCCGTCACAAAGCCTCTACAAAGCCTATCGGTCCAATGCAAACAACCAAAATGTTACAAAAGACAAAGTGGTATAAGACCATGGATACCCACAGGATAACCTGGCATCATATAAAAGCCTTTAGACTCGGTGAGCGTCATCTTTAGATATTCTCATTAACCAACCAACGCTATGGACAACTCCTCCGACAACGACGCCAATTACATGTCCGCACAAGAGGATATCACGTTGTCGGACGAAGTAGGTTCTCAGCTGTGATTCTAATGATCTCCATTGGTTATGACTGTTGCAGGACACCAACGAAGGTGACACCACGGTGACATTGGATACCATTGGAGTGGTGCAAGAGGAGAGCAACAGACAGGTACGACACTGCTGAAGCTCACCCGTTTGTTCTATATCTGATCCGTCTATTGTTTTAAGGAACCAGCTCAATTTCCTCGACCACTCAAGCTACGTACGAAACCTCGCAGCAGAGTGGTTGCGTCTCCAATTGTGGGCTCGGGAACGGCTTTTCTCGCCCCTGGGGCTGGTCCACCCGCCCTATCTGAGAAAACGATGGATCATGACCCTCGAGGGATCCCCGGTTCACGGAACGCAGTGCGTCTGATCGAAGATACTACCCGAGCTTTCACTAACCTAAATTGCAGGTCGACCTAACGCCAATTACGCGACGGGATCTCCAGCTTCTGCAAGAGAACATGGAAATGCGAGTTACCGATGTGGTAAGGGTCACCATTGCAGATGCACTAGAAAGCCATCAGAACGGCCAGTGCTCCACACCTACCAAAGCGAAACCTCGGGACCATGGGCGAACCTCTGTATCGCCTTCACCACGGAAGGTGAAGTCGTTACCCACCCACCGCAAAGCAGACCAAAACACTTTTCAAGTGCGTGTGTCTTCTTTCCTTTCTTACCCACCTGACGATTATGACCCCGCAGGCCACTATCCGCGAACACGCTGCCAAACTGTTGGGCCGACCCAAACATGATTCGCCCTTCATTAACGTTCCCACCAAGGAAGAAGTGTTATCCTATCAGAAGGACCGAGGGTCATGCTGCACAGCGGATGCTTTACGTCTCGATTTTACCGGGGCCACCAGTTCAGATTGGAACACATCGGCCGCTCACGTCTTCACGGAGAGCTTCCGCAAGGCACATCCGCAGTGCAAGAGGTCTGCTAAGGAGATATTTAATGCGTTTGTGGTTCATTTCAGGTACCTACGTAGGGTCTACGCAGCACATCAGCTGGCTGCTCAAAGTGCTCAGGAGCAAATTGCTTGTGCTGCTGCCGGTCATGCGCCGCAACTAACAATTGACCCCATCTTGGAGAAACGTCGTTCACACAGGCGGAAAGAGAGAAGGGCACAAGTAAGCCACATTCACTACTGTTCTTCATTCTTACTTAGACAACACATAGCTATACATTCGTCGTCTCCACACTGCGCAGCTCTACTGTGGGCAAATCCCTGATGCACTCCGCATTGTAGAAGAACTGGGCTTAGCCGGTATCAGTTCCGACGAATCAGACCATGAACCTGGCCACGGACAGGCGGCGTATAATATAATTCGGAAAGGCTGGCGATCTGCGGAAGTCACACGGATTTTGCGAACCCTCGATTCACTCCATCTCCGGGCCAGGTATCGGGAGCATTGGGACGCCACACCTGGCTCCTGGCCACATCTACGATCGATGTCTCTGAAGTCCAGCAGTCGAGCTGCCGTTAAGGGCCTCCCAAGGAACTTCTATTCCGAAAGTTTCTTGTTGTCTCTATCTCCAGAGGCACTGTGCGAAATTGGACCTGATGAGGAGGATATGGTCTCCTTGGACATCCCGGAGGGCACGATCGCGTGGGTTTTCTGCACCTATCTGCTCATTCTACACTCATGACCGTATGATCTGTCTTAGCTTGGCAGAACCATATGACATGTTCAACAGGAAAATAGTTCGCGGCCAAGGCTGAGTACTGAGTACTTCGTGGCGTTCTTGGCCTTCCTCGGTCTTTTAGTGATCCCCTAGTCGTGTATGGTGTACTAGTTTGCGTAGTAGTAAGCACCATAGTACTTTTTCCTGTGCGTGTGTATTATTATCACATCTGGTGATTGGTCGATATGATACCCTGACACCTTTGAAGTTTGCACCCAAAACCCACCACGAGTCCAACTTCTCTACGCCCAACTCGCCCTGAACGTTTGAACAATGGCGAAGGGTAAACTATATCTATGTACATGCAAGGCTCTCGGGTGCGGAGAAGGGGTTATTTGGTCAGAAACCAATTCGCGGCATGTGGCGGGTGCTTGGGTCTCTCGACCACTTTACTTTCGGCACCGTAAGCTGGACGAAAACTTTCTCGACAATAACATTGAGGGCGGAGAACGAACGGAGAGCACGGTCATCACTGGCACGTTTCTGGAACTCGCGTCTCGAAATCACTCTTCTACTCAGCAGGAGAATGAGGCAGAATCCCCTACAACTCAGGAATCCGGCGGGACTTTCCCCGGGTCACAAGTAGACGCAGACAAGGCCATGGTTCTCCTACGACACAGAACAACAGAGCTCGAGGCTGTAGCGCGGGATGTCAACCACGTCATAACATTGATCAATCAACGCATCTTATCGTTTTCCGTTCACGGACCTCTTTGTTTCGTCCAACCCCCCTCTAAAGAGTCGCTAGAGTTCACTCTCTCCCAGCCTCTGGATCGTACGGAACTCAACGTGGGGCCACTTTGCTTGGCACGTTCATCTGCGCTGAACGACGCCATTTTGACACACGAAGATCATATGCTGGCGGCTCTAGCTGCTCTCAGTGATATTCAACTTCCGGACTGTCTTCAAGCACGTCGTAACGAAGTTGTTAACCGCATTGATCAAGAATTTCGGAGAGTGTTTGAAATAAAAATTATGGAATGGAACCGTCAGGTATGGGTTGCCCGGGGCACTGGCAGGCGACATGAGATTTCCATGCCAGGGGGGTCCCCTAACGCGAATTATGTGGATACAGGTAAGGGCTTGCCAACTACACACACCTCAACTAGCGTCTTGACCTCTCACCATAGATATCTACTTCCGTAATGGCAACGAACATTCGCATCCCGCCGCAGTAGCCTCGATCTTCCTTGTCCTAGCGCTATCCCTACTTTGCGGCATTTCTCAGAGACAGGCCTCGTTTACTCTGGCAGTCTTGAAGCTCATTATGGACTGGTTGGTCCCATTGGCAAACCTTTCCGAAGAGCATAAAGCGGCCTTGAAGGGGATCCCTCGAGACTATCGCACTCTACTCAAACGGTTTGATCTTGACCCTCGTCTCCGTTCCTACACATGCTGTCCTTCCTGCTTCGCATTGTACAAAGATTCACTACACGAACCGGAGACTTGCACCTATCGCAAGGCCCCAGATCAGCCACCTTGCGGCGCGAGCCTGTTCCGGACGAAATTCATCCGTGGTCAACAGTTCAAGCGACCTATTCGTAAATACGTCCACCAGGACATGAAACATTGGATGGGCCGTCTTCTCTCCCGTTCAAATACAGAGAAGCTGATCGCGTCCAACGACTCAGGGCATTCTGCCTTACTGGAGGAAATCAAAGATATTCATGGTGCCCAAGCGATTCGATCTTTGCAGGGCCACGATGGGAAACCATTTATCACCCCAAGACCTGGCGAGCTTCGTCTTGTATTTTCTCTCTTTGTAGATGGGTTCAACGCCTTCGGAAAGAAGGTAGGGAGTGGACCCGCGTCTGTTACTGGCATATACTTGGCCCTCCTTTCCCTCCCAATTGAAGACCGTTTCCATCCGGAGAATATTTATCTCGTCGGCGTCATCCCTGGCCCTCACAAACCTTCCGAAGACGAAATCAACCATTTTCTCGACTTGCTGACAGATGATCTCCTGGAGTTTTGGGAAGGTGTCCGCTTTTCACAGACGCACCTCTATCCCTCCGGCCGTGATGTTTTCGCGGCATTGGTACCGCTTGTTTGTGACGTGCTCGGCGCACGTCAAGCAGGAGGGTTTGTATCCCACAACGCCACACTTTTTTGTTCGCTCTGCTACCTCCCTTCTGACCAGATTGAGGATTTTCGTGTGGAGTCCTGGCCAGTTCGGACGGCGGAGAAGCACCGCAAACATGCTATGGCCGGGCGCGATGCTCCGACTCTGGCTGAGAAACAAGAGATCACCAAGCAGTTCGGCCTTCGATACAGCTCCCTCCTTCGGCTGCCATACTGGGACCCCATCCTGTTCACTGTCGTCGACTCTATGCATGCACTATTCCTTCGCATCCTCCCCGAACACATCCGCCGAGTCTGGGGTGTCAGTGAGAAAGCAAAGTGTGGGGAAGGCCACTTTGCACCTGGGTTTAAAATGCCATACCGCCCGTCTAACCTGGAGCTCCTTGGAGGATTCAGGCGACTCCAGGATGCTCGCCAAAAACCCGATCCAGAAAAGTACATCGCTTCATTGAAACAGCCAATTCTCTGGCACATGTGCAATGATCTTGACCTACGTCGGGCTGGAACGTCCATCATGCTGGCTTGAGCTCTTCTCTCTTGGGTATGCTGTGTTGTCCTGTCTACTGCTGTTAGCTTACCACTTAGGATTTGACTGCTTATGGCGGAGATGGCGATACGGCATCTGAAGTCTCTTTGGACACGGCAAGCTCTCATTTTTTCCTCGTGTCAATGAGTCACACTTACGATGGCCCTGTAGCGTACCTCAACATCATATAGCTTGCCTTTGTCATATCCCGTACCGCGCATAACTTCTCCGGACCTCCGGAGCATCTCCGGACCTCATACAACGCTTTCGCCTCATCTCCGATGCTCCGGTTTGATCTCCTGTGACTACCCCTATTTCTGATTACCATTCCTGCTTACGTTTCTGCATTCTATCTCGACATTTTCTGACAGCCCTGTCGCCTTTCGTCTCACTTTGGTTTAGTACAATCCTCATGACTCCTCTTGACTCGTATTGACTCCCCTTGACTCCCTATGACTCCCTTCGACTCCTTCTGACTTATTCTGACTTCCTGTTTCTAATTATGGTAACTCCGGCTCTCCGGATACCTTCGTGTTTACTTGTCATCGTAGCTACTTTCCTTTATTGGTCATTCTCCGTTGTAGTTTAAAAGCTCGACATGTACTTAGTGTTCTGCAGTTCGAATATCAACTTAGTTTCCTCCTGTTCAACTCAGTCTGACCTTCTCCTAATCCAACTCCTTGATCTCCCTCTGCTCGACACTTGAAGCAAGACTTCTTGTTGTCACTCTGACCCAACTCCGTATCTCCTCCGTCGCTCCGCTCCTCCGTAAATACTTGGACAAGAACTCGCGGCAAGGGCGCAACACACAAGTTGAAGCCAACGTCCATTCCGCCCCCTTCGCGTATACTCCTACTACTTCCGCTTCTCCGATAACTCCGGAGGAACCGGACTTAACAGTATATTCGAACTCATACTTGCTCGAGTTCACTAACATCGCTCTATGGCCCATACCAGGGTTCAGACTCGTTCTCAAACTCTCCGACAAAACTCTGCTTCCGCCACACCTTCCCTTCCCCAGTTAACTTCCTTCATGAGTAATCGCAGAGGTCCCGAAACCGTCAGTCAATTCCGCAGTTTTTCAGCTCGTCGTTCCGTCCCCTCCATCTCCGACTCCCGACCAACTCCAGGTACGCCAACACCTGGTCCACGTGGCCAAGATCCCGGCCCACCCGGGGATGATGGACCTGGAGACGGAGACCCCGGGGATGAAGGTGACGAAGAAAATCCCTTCGACGACGACGACGAAGACGACCATGCACAAATCCCGCCCAACCCTATGACCGCCCTCGCTGATGCCATTCGTGGCCTCGCCGACATCACCCGCCGAAACATCACTGCCGAACCCTCCCAGCGCACTAAAGTCCGAGAACCCGATACCTTCGACGGTACTGAGACCCGCAAGCTCCGGGCGTTCATCGTCCAATGCGAACTCAACTTCCAAGACCGTCCCCGCGCGTTCCGGACTGATCGCGCCAAGGTCACCTTCGCCCAGTCCTACCTCAAGGGCATGGCGCTCGAGTGGTTCGAACCCGACATCCTCCATATGGAAGACCCGGATCTCCGTCCCCTGTGGATGGATGATTACCGAGAATTCCTATCCGAACTCCAGACCAACTTCGGCCCACATGACCCCGTCGCAGACGCAGAACACCAGCTCGACCATCTTTCGATGAAGGACGGACAACGTATCAACAAGTACGTTGTGGAATTCAACCGGATCGCTTCCCAAGTCCGCGGCTACGGGGATGGTGCCCTCCGGCACCACTTCTATAACGGACTACCGGATCGCGTCAAGGACGAAATCGCCAGAGTCGGAAAACCTCCCACGCTCTCCGAGCTCCGGGTTCTCGCCCAAGGCATCGACGCGCGCTATTGGGAGCGCAAATCAGAAGTCGACCGCAAGGCGAAAACTAATACTCAACCTTCCTCCAAATCATCTGACTCGTCCAAACCCAAACCCTCTACGTCCACCTCCGGTACCACCTCCAACTCCAACTCCGCCACTTCATCTAAATCCGCCCCTTCAAAAGCGAAGGCTACTCCCGACCTCTCCGAGAAGCTCGGGAAAGACGGCAAGCTAACGTCTGAAGAACGCAAGCGCCGCTTCGACCTCAAGCTTTGCATGTTTTGCGGTGGTTCTGGCCACATGGCCAAGGACTGCCCCAAGTCCACCTCCCGTGCTGCCAAGGCTCGCGCCTCCACGACCTCCGCTACCCCGGAGAGTAACTCCACCTCCTCGGAGGCGGAAAAATAGTCAGCAACCTCCAAGACTCCGCACGGGATGGAGGTTGTGTTGACTCCGACCGTGCAACAAAGGAGACCCGACTCAACGCATCCGCTCTCTCTGATCCAAATTCCCTTATACCGTCTGTTACTTTACTTTCTTATGACATTTCCGCTTTTCCTGCTCTCATAGACTCCGGTTCCAGTGACTGTTTCATAGATACTACTTTCGTCAAAAAACATAAAATCAAAACCTTTTCTATATCTCCTATTGTTCTCCGCCTTTTCGATGGTACTTCCAATTCTTCTATTACCGAAGCTGTAGACCTTTCTGTTCGTTTCCCTGCTGGCGATATCACCTCCGCTACGTTTTATGTAACTCCGTTGGACTCTGCCTGCTCACTTGTTCTAGGACACAACTGGCTCACCCGCTACAATCCGTCGATTGACTGGGTCTCGAGCAGTATCACTTTCCGTTCAATCCAGCAGCAAGTGCCAACGCCCCCGACGTCATCTCCGCAGCCTCCAGAATCCTCTCCTCCGGCTGACCCCGACTCCCCTGATTCGCCACGTTTTTCCGACCGCAAGGCTCCTCCCATCGCCCTCATCAATGCTGCCGCCTTCGCGCTGGCATGCAGACTTGAAGGCTCGGTGCAGTTCAGCCTGCAACTCCGCCCAGATGAAAGTAAGCTTCGTTCCGCTTCCACCGAAGCTGATCCAGTCGATCTATCTTCCATTCCCCCGGAATACCACGAGTTCGCAGATGTCTTCAGCAAGAGCAAGGCCTCCATGCTTGCTCCGCATCGCGAACACGATCTGAAAATCGACTTGGAAGAAGGTACTTCTCCGCCCCTCGGAACACTCTATTCGCTCTCTGCCACAGAACTAGAAGCGCTCCGAACCTTCCTCGACGAACACCTCACCAACGCTTCATCCGTCCCTCTTCCTCCGCTCACGCTGCTCCGGTTCTCTTTGTCCGCAAAAAGGATGGCTCCCTCCGCCTTTGCGTCGACTACAGAGGCCTCAACAAAATCACGAAGAAAGACCGCTACCCACTTCCGCTTATCTCCGACCTACTCGACTCTCCCAGCCGTGGCAAAATCTATACCAAGATCGATCTCCGACACGCCTATCATCTTGTCCGGATCGCGCCCGGCGACGAGTGGAAGACTTCTTTCCGTACGCGCTATGGCTCGTACGAGTGGCTTGTCATGCCATTCGGACTTACCAACGCCCCAGCTGCGTTCCAGCGGTTCGTCAATACCATCTTCGCTGATATGCTTGACGTTTGCGTAGTTGTCTATTTGGACGACATCCTCATTTACTCCCAAGATATGACCTCCCACAAGGAGCATGTCCGGGAGGTCCTCCGACGTCTCCGTAAACATGGCCTTTACGCTAAACCAGAGAAATGTGAATTCCACACCACCTCCACGGAATACCTCGGATATCTCCTGTCCCCCGACGGTTTGACAATGTCCTCCGAGAAAGTCACCGCCATTCAAGATTGGCCGGAACCTCGGAAGGTTAAAGACATCCAATCCTTCCTCGGGTTCGCCAACTTCTACCGTCGTTTCATATTTAACTACTCCGACATCGTCGTCCCACTCACTCGTTTAACCCGCAAGAATACTCCGTGGAACTTTTCCGACGACTGCCGCGCTGCCTTCCGCCGGCTTAAGGACGCTTTCACTTCCGCCCCCATCCTTACTCATTGGGTCCCTGATGCCCCTATCATTGTTGAGACCGACGCCTCCGACTATGCCATTGCTGGCATCCTCTCCATCCGTTGTCCGGATGACGAGGTTCGTCCGGTCGCGTTCTACTCCCGGACTCTCACACCTCCGGAACTCAACTATGACACCCATGACAAAGAACTTCTCGCCATCCACGAAGCTTTCCGCTCCTGGCGTCACTACCTAGAAGGCTCCGCGACCCCGGTTGACGTCGTCACTGACCACAAAAACCTGGAGTACTTCTCCACCTCCAAAATCCTGACTCGCCGCCAAGCCCGGTGGTCCGAGTACCTCTCCCAGTTCAACCTCGTCATTCGTTTCCGTCCCGGGAAACTCGGAGCTAAACCCGATGCCCTCACTAGACGCTGGGACGTCTACCCCAAAGAGGGGGATAAGGACTACGCTCGAGTAAATCCTCACAACCTCCGCCCAGTTTTCACCCAGGAGCAACTCGCTTCGTCCCTACGAGCTACCATCCTCGCGCACCCAGTCCTCCGCGCAAGCTCGCTGTTCGACATCGAGACGCTCCACCAAGATATCCTCTCCGCCCTTCCCTCCGATCCATTGGCTTCTGATCCCACCTCTGCCGACACACTCTGAATCTCGCTGGACCGTGGACTCCGAAGGATTCCTACGTCTTCGACGATCGCATCTTATGTCCGGAAGCCAACGATCTTCGTCTCCGCGTACTCCGGTACAAACATGATCACCCCCTATCCGGTCATTTCGGCCAAAACCGCACTCTAGAGCTCATCCGAGCGCGAATATACCATGGCCAGGCATCAGAACGTTCGTCAAAGGACTACGTCAGTTCCTGTACCACCTGCGCTCGCGCCAAAGTCCCTAGGCATCGCCCGTATGGCCTCTTGAAGCAACTCCCTGTCCCGGAAAAACCCTGGAATTCCATCTCTATGGATTTCATTGAACAACTTCCCCCGTCCTCCGGTTTCACCGCCATTCTAGTAGTCGTCGATCGTCTCTCTAAGCAATGCATCTTCATTCCGACGCACGACACTATCACATCTCCGGAACTAGCCAAGTTATTCCTGCTCCACGTGTTTTCCAAACATGGAGTTCCATCGCATATCACCTCCGACCGTGGTTCCGAGTTCGTCTCCCATTTCTTCCGCTCACTCGGTAAAGCCCTCGACATTCGCCTACACTTCACCTCCGGTTATCACCCCGAAGGCGATGGTCAAACCGAACGCATGAACCAGACGCTCGAACAATACCTACGGATCTATTGCAACTACCAGCAAGACAACTGGTCGGAACTCCTACCCCTAGCGGAATTCGCGTATAACAATGCTCCGAGTGCCACCACTGGAGTATCTCCCTTCTTCGCTAACAAAGGATATCACCCAAACATCTCCGTTCATCCGGAACGTGACCTCACCTCCGCCCGTGCTCGCGAATACGCTGTCGACTTAGAAGAATTGCACCAAGTACTCCGCTCAGAAATGGCTCTCGCTCAACAACGATATCAAGGTCCTGCTGACGCTAGACGAGCTCCGGCACCAGACTTCAAGGTCGGAGATCTCATTTTCGTCAAAGCCAAATATTTCCGATCCACACGACCTTCGAAGAAGTTGTCCGAGAAGAACCTGGGCCCCTATCCTATCATCGCTCAAGTCGGCACCCACTCATTTACTCTTCGTCTACCTGACTCTATGAACTCCGTCCACCCTGTCTTCCATGTCTCCCAGCTAGAACCCTCAGTCCCTAACGTCATTCCTAACCGGACTCAACCTCCGCCGCCTCCGGTTGAAGTAGATGGCGAACCCGAGTTCGAGATCTCAGAAATCCTCGACTCGAAGATTGACCGTCGGAGAAGACACTGTCAACTCCTCTACCTCGTCCGCTGGGCCGGTTATGAAGGGACTGACGAGGAAACCTCATGGCTTTTAGCAACGGAGCTCGGACACGCATCGGAATTAGTAGAAACCTTTCACACTCTTTATCCCACTAAACCCGGACCTTATTTGGTGTTATGACGGAGACCCGGAGTACATTCGGCGCAAGGTAAACAAGAAGTACAAAAACTATTTACTCCTCCGCTTCATCCTGCTCCATCGCCTCCTGCTCCTGAGGCTCCTCCCCTACATGGAAGTGTTGGGCAATTTCGCCCATCATGGAAAGGAGGGCCACGTGGTACCTTTCGTTCTCCTCCCGAGTGGCCCTCGCCTCCTCCGTCCACCCAACGATCGCTGCGGTCAACGCACCGATGGCATCGACCGCGTCTTCCTCCGCCTCGTCCTCCGACGGACTGCCGGTCCGCGCTTGCTTCTTCTTCTGTCCACGCGGCGACGCAGGCTCCTCCCTTTTTCTCCGGCGCTCCTTCTTCTCTTGACCGGGCCTACGACAGGCCATCTTGACGTGGCGGCATCGATCGCACGCCGTAGCCTTGCTACTTCCGGCCTTCTCCATGGTGCAGGCTACACTGGCGGCCTCACAACCCTCGCAGGGCATAAGCCCACCCGCCTCCGCTACACCCATAGACACCTGCGAAGCTCTTCGCTCCTCCGCCGCCTTCGCCAACCGCAGGGCTTCTACCCTCCTCGCAACCTCCACCTGTCTCTTCTTCTCCTCCTCGGCCTGCTTCTTCGCCTCCTCTTCGGCCTCCTTTCGCGCCTCTTCTTCAACCCTCTTCCTCTCGGCCTCTTCCGCAGCCCTCTTCACCTTGACGCGCCTCCGACGCTCTGTAGCCTTTTTTCCGAATAGCTCGTCGCTGTCATCTTCGTGCTCTTGGAGCAAATCGTCCGCCAGGTAGTAATGTTGTTCAAATCGAAGGCGTCAGACATGGTGTTATTCGGAGGACAAGAGTTGTTGAAAATTTTCAGACAACGTTCAACATCTTTATATCGGTTTCGCGCTCCGCTTCAAACTCCGCCGCAAACCTCCGTCGGACGATCACCTCCATATGGCCCTCAAGGGTTCGGGCCTAAGGGGGGGATACTGTCATATCCCGTACCGCGCATAACTTCTCCGGACCTCCGGAGCATCTCCGGACCTCATACAACGCTTTCGCCTCATCTCCGATGCTCCGGTTTGCGACAGGGACTGTCAGAAAATGTCGAGATAGAATGCAGAAACGTAAGCAGGAATGGTAATCAGAAATTAGGGGTAAGTCACAGGAGAT